>PVIA01001827.1:0-245997 GCA_004024845.1 Tonatia bakeri
GCTCCTTACCGGTCTGGATGTACTGGAGCCCGACTTCTGTTCAATTAATTTCCCTCTGTTCTGGTTGTTAATTGTTTCTCAATCTTTGTTGTTTTCAGTCTTGGTTGCGCGAGGAAGCACAGTGCGACTGCCTATGCCTCCATCTTGGCCGGAACTCCGAGGATAATTTCTTACTCAGGTGTATAAACACCTTGTTTACACGGTTTGGGCATGATTCAATATTCTGGGGAGAACTAGTTGTCCCTTCAGAATTTCCCTCAAAATCAATCACTGACTGGCTTTGAGCCTCTCTTTCTTCATGGCCTATTCTTATGTGAATCAGGGTGCAAAGCAAGACTATGAATAATATCAACAAGCAATTATTAAGAACAATCCCAGGAAAATTACCACCCCCCTTTTGTATGCCACGTTCTCTTCCAGGAAGATGGATTCCTTGAATTCCTTCTTTCCACGTCCTGGACCTTGTCAGACAACATGGTTGGAAGAGGACGTGGCAAGGGTGGAGCAAGAATGGGATGTCTGCAGCACAAAGGCCTGTTCCGGACACAGCAGAAGGGGAACACCCAGCAGCCTGGCCATGGCACAGAGCAATTTCCCTGCTGTGGTGCATTGTGCATTCCGTGAGCAGCCCACCTGGCCTCTCCCGGTGTCCCCTGGCAGGAACTCCCTTGTCCGGCGTCCTCTCTGGCCCTTGACTCTTCCTCTTGCCCAGTTGCCCCGTGGCCCCACTGGAGGCAGATGTGGTGTCTGCCCTTCCTGGGGCTGTATGGTGCTCACCGCCCACTTCCTATCCACGCTGCTTCAAGGGCCTGGGGAATGGTGTTTGGGCTTGAGCCACCCCAGGCTTTTGGAGGCCAGGTTTGTGGTTTCTTTGGCGAAGAAACTCTCTTGAAAACACAAAGAGGTGTCAATCTATTTTATTCTGTCTATTTCAGGAGCCAGTAACCACCCAAGGATCTCGAGTGACATGTAATTATTATACTTGCAGGCTGTGTGGTCTTCTAATTACTGTCCTCAGGGCTCAGCACGTTTATCTCTCCTGCACCCAGATGGCACTCACCTTGAGACCATCGAAAACCACGAGCTGGAGCGGGGAGACAACCCCCTGCCCCCGCCACTGGCTTTCCCACCAAAAACTAGTTCCTACTAAGATAGCATTGCTTCTAGGCCTTTCTGGTGAACAGAGCTGTCAGTTTTTTTGAAATAATATATAAGGGTTTTTATTGGCATTTTCTTTTCAATTTTTATATAGCATGGATTGTTACTTAGTATCTTTGCTTTTTAAAAATAGAATCTCTTTTCTTGATGTCTTCTATTATTTCATTTCTAGTGCTATTAGCACTTAAATATTCTTGAGTCAGTTTTGGTAGGTTTTGGCTTTCTAGACATTTGGCAGTTTCCTGGGGCCTTGACTCCATTGGCATTGACTTCCCCAGTATATCTGATTTAATTTTTGATCACTACAGGATCTGTGCTTATGTCTCTCTTTTCATTTCTATTATGATTTGTGCACGCACTCTCGCTTTCTCTTTTTTACTAACTTGCCAACTTCCGGTTTTGTTGATCTTCTCTGTTTTTTTTTTCTCTGTTTATTTTCTACTTCTTTCATTTTGACTCTTATTTTTACTTACTTTTACTTTTGCTGGGTTTGTTCTGTTGTGCTAGTGCCAATTTCTCCAGTGGGGGTACTTAGCTCATTACTTTTCAGCTTGCTTATTTTAGAATGTAAATGTTCAAAGTGGCCCATTTCCCTCCAAATTCAGTTTCAGCTGCAATCCCACCACATTTTATCAGGTAGTATTCATGTTACGATTTGGCTCTAAATATTTCCTAATTCTCATTATGATTTCCTCTTATCCATGACTTATTCAGTATTTTTGTAATTGCCAAACAGACATGATCCAGAAAGGTATCATTAGAAAAATATTAAAAAGATATCTTTTTACTGTTGACTTAAGATCTAATTAGATTGTGGCCAGAGAATATGGGTGGTTATTGGTTTGATACCAATATGGTACCAAATTTGGAAGTTTGGAAGTACTTTATGGCCCATTTTACACAGATATTCCACATTTGTTTGGGCTAAGTGAGGATGTAGATGGGGCTCAGACTCTCCACAGGGCTGGCAGGGATCTTTTTTTTTTAAAGTGATGGTCTTACACCAATTATTTAGGGTCCTATCTTCACGATTCTTGTAGACTCCTCACTCCTCATCTCTGTCTGCCTAGGGCCTGTCTCTTACTTCTGGCCAGGAATGAACCTTGGACAAGCAGATGTCCAGACCCCCCCAGATGGGCTCACGGTCACATGACTTCAGTGCTCTGACTAGTGTGGCTTCTTCTTGTTTGGGGCTCTAGCGGTTATTTTCTTTCTTGAGAAATGTTTAATGCATTTTATAAGTATAGGAAGGAAATCACTTGGTATTTTAGTTTCTGCAGCAAGCAGGCCCGTCTCGGGGATTTGGTTCATCACACTCCTAGGAGTGACATCCCCACAAGCTCTTTAAAGGTCTTGTTTACTACACATCTACAACCAAGTTTAAAATTAAACCTTAGTGCCAAGCAGCATGCACTGAACGGAACACATCGCCTTGGCAACAGGTCTGCCAAGCTCATTTATAACATAAGATCAGAAAGTGCTGCTCAAATTTGACATAATGGCATCATTAGCTATTAAAACATAGTTGCTGTTTTCAGTAAGATAAACTACCTCTGTAATACATTTATGTTTGCAGATTGCTTCAATCCATGGATCTCTCCTGAGAATGCACTCCTAATAACTGGAATTTTGGGTTGGCCTCTAGCACTCAGAGGAGAGCTGGGGCCAAACCAAGAGCAAACTCCCCTAACTGGATAAACGAAGGTCTAGAGAGCGTGTTCCTGGTGATCTGGGCCACTTCTGTCTCCACTTGAACCATGTCTGGCAGACATGTGATTAGCATAATGCAGAATTTCTCAGGGAATGAAACTGGAGGCTGTTTTCTGACTCCTAGCAGTGAGACCTTACAAAGACTCAGACCCTCTTATGAAAAAGGGGGTTCGCTAAAGGGACACTGTGGACTGGGCATGGCGCCTGCCAAGGGTCCAGGGCAGAAGGAAGGTGGGTTACTCCCACTTTCTCTCTCTCAGGGAAAACAAGCCCCCACCTAGACCTCTGCTTCTCTCTCTCCACGTACTCCTCTCTACCACCTTGATGCCTCTGCCTGTTTGTGGTTTCTGGTCTCTGTGGCTTTGGCTTCCACAGCCTCTGACAGCGAGCTAAGCGCCCGTTCTCAGAGGAGGGAATCTCTGAGGCCTGCTCACGGAGCCCTAGGAGGCCATTGCAGGTAGTTGGTTTTCAGTGAGTTTTACATTCCTTGTATAACTATGACATAATCCACCTTACATCCGCCTGCCTACGTGATGACTTCTGCTTATCCAGCAAAGCCATGAAGAGGGAACATTAGGTCATTTTTACAACCGTATTTGAGCCAGGACTCGGTGGGTGGGCTGGGGTCACTTCTCTAGTTCTAGCTTGAAGAGAATGTTCCTTTGTGACCTTGGATCGTGAGTTGAATTTGGTGATCATGCCTTTTTTTTCTTCTGATTTATATGATGAGGTGATTACTTAAAGATGGCAATTCTCCTCTAGTATGATCGACCTTGACACACAGTGTTTCTCTGCCATCCCAGCTAGAACCCTGGGGACCACCCAAGGCCCCTCCCTTTTTCTTACCACCTTCATGTCCAGTGAATCACCTGTTGGCCATTTGTATATCTTCTTTGAAAAAAAAAAGTCTATTCATGTCCTTTGCCATCTTTTTAAAGATGTTATTTTTCTTATGATTGAGTTGTTGAGTTCCTTATATGTCTGGGATGCCAATCTCTTATCAGATAGATGATTTGTGAATATTTTCTCCTGTTCTGTGGGTTGCCTTTTTCATTTTGTTGACTGTTCATTTTGCTGTGCAGAAGCTTTTTAGTTTGATTGAGTCCACTTGTTTATTTTTGTTGTTTGTACTTTTGGTGTCATATAAAAAAAATCATCACCAAGACCAATGTCTAGGAGGTTTGTTCTTGTTTCTTTCTTGGAGTTTTATGTTTTTGAGTCTTAAATTTAGGTCTTTAATGCATTTCAAGTTCATTGCTGTGAGTGGTGTAAGACAGGGGTTCAGTTTTATTCTTTTGCATGTGGTGGTTCTCTGGTTTCCCAACACCATTAATTAAGAAGACTGTCCTTTCCCCGTGGAGTATTCTTGGCTCTCTTGTTAAATATTAGTTGACTGTATTCATGTGGGCTCCTAATTCATTTCTTCTAGTCTACATTTTTGTTTTGTGCTAATACCACATTGTTTAGATTACTGTAGCTTTGCAATAACATTTGAAATCAGGAAGCGTAATGCCTCCAGCTTTGTTCTTTTTTTCTTTCAGGATTGCTTTAGCTATTCAGGGTCTTATACAGTTCTGTATGAATTTTAGGATTTATTTTATTTCTGTGAAAAATGTCACTGGAATTTTGATAAGGATTGAATTGAATCTACAGATGGCTTTGGGTCGTATGGGTCTTTTAACAATATTAATTCTAACCTATGACATTGGAATGTCTTTCCACTTATTTGTGTCTTCTTCAATTTCTTTTACTAGTGTCTCATAGTTTTCAGTTTACAGATCTTTCACCTCTTTAGCTAAATTGTTCCTAAATATTTGATTATTTTTGATGGTATTGTAAATGAGATTGTTTTATTTATTTCTTTTTCAGATAATTCATTTTTATCACATATAAATACAACTGGTTTTTGTATATTTTTTTCCTTCAACTTTACTGAATTCACTTGTTACTCATTCTAAAAACTTTTTTAAAACTCTCTTTGAGTCTTTAGGGTTTTGTGTATATATAGGATCATGTCATCTGCAAACAGAGGAAATTGAACATTTCCTTACTGATTTGGAGGCCTTTTTCCCCCCTTGACTATTTGCTCTGGGGAAGAATTCCAGCTCTACGTCGAACAGGAGTGGTGAGAGTGTGCATGCCTGTCTGGTCCCTGCTCTTAGTGGAGAGATGTTAACCTTCCGCCACTGAGTGTGACAGTAGTTGTGGTGTGGCCTTTATCGTATTGATATAGTTTAATTTTCTATTGACTTTTCAGCTGTGCTTCTTTTGTTATTTTTTAGTGGTTGCTCTTGGCACTACCATATGCATCCTTATTATAATCTATTTAAAATGAATATTTGATCACTTTACACTTTATTCTTTATACCTGACTTTTCCCATTTTGTAAATGAAAGAAAAATGTCACAACAGTTTAATTCCATGTAAACAGCCTACCCCTGTATTTTAGGCTACTGTTTTTTTATCTTTTAAGTCTTCATACCTTATAAATTATAGAACCCACCATAGTGTTACTATTTTTACTATAAATTGTGATTTTTAAAGGACATTAAGAGAAGAAAATATAGTCTTTTATATTTACCTACACACTTACTATTTCTGATAACTTTTTCTCTTCCTGTTATTTTGTAGTAATTTCCCTTCAACCTGAAGGACATTCTTTAGGATTTCTTGTAGTACAAGTATGTTGGTGACTAATTCTCTCAGTTTTCATTTTTCTAAAAATGTCTTTACTTCATCTTCATTTTAGAAGAATATTTTCCTGAATCTAGAACATATTCTGTAGGGTTTCAGTTCTTTAAAATGTGTTAAGACTCTAATTCCAATGCCTTGGCAGAGAGGGGGCCGATGGGACACTTGCCTTGGTCAGGGGTTGGGGGAAGAACTCGGAGAAGCTGAGCTCAAACTGCTGGTTTCTAGGAAAGGGAAGTGTTGGCGTGGCCAACGGGGCCAACATGGCTGACAAAACTGAGGCAGCTGGACAGGACCAGTGAGGGTGGGTGTTGGCCAACACGGGCTGACTTGGGTCACAACTTTTGAATCTCGTCACTTCTATAGCTGGAAAGGACCTTAAAGCATCTCTCACTTTTCAGAGGTAAAAATGGAAGTGTGGAAAGGCAACTTTCTTGGAATCACACAAGTGCGTAATGCCAGAGTTCTGGGCTCTGCAATTGCGTCTTCTCTCTGCTAGGACCCTTCCTTCCATCTGTGCGCAGAGGCCGGGCCCCAGGGTGCTGCCGGACCGGACAGCACATTCCTGAGAGCTCACGCACGTCCCCAGCAAGACCTGGAGCAGCTTCCAGGGCAAAGGTGGTCCACAGGTCTAAAGGAAATTTCTCCTTTTTCTTAGTTGTTTAGGTTAACCCCCCACGGGCAATGACCTTGTAGCCTTGCCAACCCTTGAAAAACAAGTGGCAAGAAGCACTTTTACATAGTAGGTGCTGAGACCCACCCCCAATGGAGGACACCAGAAAACAGGCAAAAGAAGTCTTGGACCACAGACTTTGGACACCTAATACTAACCATGTTTTCCAATCCAGTGCCTTTCCTTACTGCTGTTCAGCTCTTATTTCCAGTCTTTTCTAGGTCACAGTGTACAACAAGACCAGGGGTATGACTAGGCAATGCTGGGATTTCCTTGGTTTAAATTTCATCTCATCTGCTTCTTGCTTTCTTCACAGGTCGGTGTGTATGATGAAGGTGTTTCTTTACAGTAGTTCTGGCCCCAAACTTTAGAGGAACTGTCTGAACATTATCCTAAGACGGTATAGGATCATCGTAAACCAAAACAGTACCTCTGCCCATCACATCACAGCATTATCCGGGGGGCCCTGGGAACCTCGGGGATCTATGGACACGCCAACAAAAGCGAGGCGGTGAAGGGCTGCCCGCCTCCACCACTGGGTAAGGCGCTCAGGGGGCTGTATTTTTGGTTGTGCCCCTAGCTGGTCGCAGCGGAAAGTGATGCCCCTTTTATATTCATCTTCAAGATTGGGGTCCTTAGCCTCTCCATCGTGAGCCCCGGGCCACCCGCAGAGCAGATCCCGTGGCCCGGCACTGGTGTCTTCATGGTTCAGAAACTTCAGGACCTGACTGAGCACCCTCATCTGCTGCCTCCTTGGACCCGCACACACTCCCGGAGAAACTCTTTCTCAGCGTGTGTGGTGCTGGCAGGCAGCCCCTCAGCCCTCAGCGCCTCCCCCCTCTTCCCTCCCTCCCCCTCTCTCCCTCTTCCATCCTGTTTATTTTTTTTCTGTTTAGAATAACCACAATAGCCCACAACTCAAAGAAATAGGAATTACATTGTGTTTTCAAACTAACAAACATTATGAACAAACTCCCCTCTTTTTTCTTATTTGTTAATTGTAAAAAGCAGTATTTGCCTAAGAAAATGAATTCTGAATCCTGGGTAAGTCCACTGAGATGGGATGGTCACTTGGCTGGGTTTTGTGTGTGTGTGTGTGTGTGTGTGTGTGTGTGTGTGTGTGTGTGTTTGTTTTTACAGAACAATTTAGAAAGTGACCTGCGGTCTTGTGTGAGGGCTGGACTCTAAACACGAGAGAACAGGCGAGGAGAAGGCACAAGCCTGGGGCAGGGGGAGGGGCAGTTTAGAACTGGCCGCGGTCCAGTGGCTGGTGTCCTCCAATGGCCTTCGGTCTCCTCGAAGCTTTGCCCTGAGCCCTGCCGGTTTCAACAGGCTCCGAGCACCGTTACAGTGCTAATGATAGCCCTTGAGAAGCACTGGCTGGGGGCCGTGAACATTTTATAAGCCTTTTTAATTTTCTGCCAAGTGAAAGACCTGCTGTAGGGAACCCCGAGCCTAGGGCCTTGGTGCTCAGCCTCCTCACCCACCCAGCCTCGCTGACTCCACTGGCCTCCTGCTCGGCCTTCGACTCTCTCTCCCGCCTGGTCCTTCTGGTGGCAAAGCTCAAAGCCCAAAGCCCAAGCCCCAGAACTTTCCAGCTCTGCTTTTCCATTGCAAACGCTCATTCTCCAGCTCCTCATCTCATTGTCTGCCTGGGGCAATGCTGCTTCAGAACAGCCTGCCTATAATGACCTATGTCGTCTCTCTCTGGAACTTTCTCTCTGGCTCTCCAGCCCTGCTGAGAACAGCCCCCTTGTGCAGATGGTTTTGGACACCAGCAACTGGAAAAATAAAGCATTCAATCCTGTCTATAGCTGCATAGGACAAATAAGTGGCGGGGAGAGAGACAAACACTTCGTTTGTGACTGCCCACTGGATCTGATTGTTTCGAGTTTCTACCCTGAGCCGAGAGGTCTGCATTCCCGAACCGTCAGTGAAAGTCAGCCAGGGAGTTTAATTCAGCGAAGACTTGGGATAACAGCAATTTGAAAGATTGACCTTTTCCTTGGCTCCTCCCTTGGGTGAGCCTGGCTGCAAAGTTAGTGTTGACCTCTGTCATTTTCTAAAGTTCCCCCTCTCTGTGGGTGCCTATATTTCTAGAACATTCACCCAAAAATAATAAGGTTGCACTTTCTCCCCTGGTGTTAATTCAGGGCTGTGTTGGGACCCAGCTTCTCCAAAGAAGTGGGTCTCCTGATTTTCCAGCAAAGGGTGAGCAGAGAGGTTTCTTTGAAAAAGGGGTGCTGTATCTTTAAATTCTGAACGTGAACTTGGCTCAGGAAGGCCAGCAGTCAAGATCCAGCCCCTAGAAGAGAGAAGAGCTACAGATTCTCCATCCTCAGTCTTTGCAAGGGGACGGCTGTGCCAGCCAGCCAGCTCGGGCAGGTTCCTGGCAGCATGGCTGTGAAGCTTGGGGCCCTCCTGCTGGGCCTTGCCCTTGGCCTGGCGCAGCTGGCCTTGGCCCGACGGAAGCTCCTGGTGTTCCTGCTGGATGGTTTTCGCTCAGACTACATCAGTGACGAGGCCCTGGAGTCCTTACCTGGGTTCAAAGAGATTGTGAGCCGGGGCGTCAAAGTGGATTACTTGACCCCAGACTTTCCCAGTCTCTCCTACCCCAATTACTACACCCTCATGACTGGTGAGTACCCTGCTGCCTGCTGGGTGGGGAGGAGGGTGCCAGAGTCCGACAGGGAGCCGCCGGCGCCCGGCATCAGGGGGCTAACTTCAATGTTCAGGTTTCCCTAATCCTTTGGGACACCAGAGACAGGCAGGAAG
Organism: Tonatia bakeri; assembly: GCA_004024845.1. Lineage (NCBI taxonomy): Eukaryota > Metazoa > Chordata > Mammalia > Chiroptera > Phyllostomidae > Tonatia > Tonatia bakeri. Next base: position 9,008 of record PVIA01001827.1, read on the forward strand.
TGTGTGTTCTTTGCCAAGATTTTTTTTTTCATGTTTGTGTTTTTCTCCAAAAATCCTGTTGGATTCTCAGTGTGGAGAACAGAGAGGTACATGACTAGATGATTTTAAAGGGTGTTGTTTGTTTTACAAATCAAACTTCTAGCTCAGTCTATTGTTCGAACTTCAAGTTTAGCCCGTCGACCAACAGGTCTTCCTGTGTCTGTTATCACATTCCTCCAGTCCCCTTGCTCTGCAGTCATCTGTCACCCTGCAGGCGTTTTGCCTTGTTTGTCGATGTGCTAGGTTATGTAAGTTACACGTGGGTTCCTGGACTACTTGGAGGAAATGTGTCAGCCAAATCTTGAAGTATTCCTTAGCCATGGCCCTTGCCCCCTCGTTTGCCTGTTTGGGTCAGGTAACATAACACGAAGACAACATGACCGTGTGGCTGAGATGCCTGTTTTTAACTTCTAGCGTCGGTTTAAAAAAAAGCAAAACGGAACAAAAATGCCAGCTACCCCATACTGTGCCTGGGTTGGAGAAAGCTGGATTTCACCCAAAGATGGCCTTCATCTGGGATGGCCAGAGTGCCAAAGCGTGTCCATGAACTTGATCTTCTGTCTGAGCCACACAAGGGACTTTCTGCTCACACAGTGGGATTCCCGGCTTCCAGCTGGTTTCTCAGTGACCTTTGTGAGAGCCGGCGAGGCACTCTGAGGAAGAATTTAGCAAACTGTCCAGGGGTGGTGTCAGGAATGCACTGTTATTCTTACTGCGTATGCTGAGCTTTGCTGTGGGCTCTGAGAACCGGGACAAATCTATCAATGATGTTAATGGGAAGTGGGGTGCAAGCTCTTGCATGCCATGATGGAACTCCACGGTACGGCGAGGCCGTAGGGGTCTGGGAAGACGATCGATATCTCTGACTGTCGTTGTGCCTACTCTAAGCATATGCACATAAAAATGTCATGAAGTCAAAGGGGAATGATGCTCTGGAGAAGTAGACATGAAGGCTCGGAGAGGAAAGAAATCAGTCTGTGCATCAGCAAACAATGCGCTTGTTGATTGTTAGAAATTTCCCTCACCAGCCGAGCATCCAGCGTCTCTGGGACACAGAGGATGAACAAAGGCCCCCTGGTCCTGCCTTGGCACGCTTCTCCCCTCGCAGGGAAGCAGTTTGCCGGCTGCTGGGTCACACACAGATGTGACTGTGTGCCACAGCCCGACTTTATTTGTGTGCGGGGAGTCTCGCGCACGCAGACCGCCCCATTCTGGTCGTCTCTCAGAGTCTTACTGGCAGACCCGATTGATTCATCAGTTGCCACGTGCGGTTTCTTCGTCTCGGGGGAAAATGAACAAACTGCGTTTCAGAAAGTCAGACTCCGGGAGTCAAAGGGGACCATTGCAGTCTCCACGGAGGGACCAAGCCAGTGACACGGCCTTTTGTTGGTCAGGGCCGCATTCCTGAGATGGACACAAGGAATCATTGGCAGCGAGACTCTGTCATGGAGACATGCCTTCTGTTCTGGAATGGCTGTCCTCCCTTGTCCTTTCTGTGTGGGGATGGCGCAGCACCCAGGAAGGTCTGACAAAGCCCTCACCTGCCCTTTCAGACTGAGGTCAGCCCACGGGAGCTATGTGTTACACCTGCGTATTTTTATGTATGATCTGATTTGAAAGACGGCTCAGTATTTAAGTCGTCTTTTCCCTTTTTAAAGAAGCAATATTAACGCAGGACGCGTCTAGCACAGCTCACGTCACGTTCATGTGCAAATGAGGTTGGGTACGATTTGTCTCTCACCTACTGACGACGGGAAGGTGGGGAGATGCTGGCCGCGAAGCTGGTGGCACCTCTGCTGTCCTGGCGCTGGCTTGGCACTGCGTTTAGACTATTTCCCCCAATATCCGTGCTCATTTTTCTACCTGATGTCGAAAATTTCCTCTTTTTTAAATATAAGGAAGTATATAACCATTGGGAATTAAACATATGGTTTGAGCATTTGAACATTTTATGAACTAACAGAAGAACCATGCTAGATCCTTTTGGTGCTGAGAGGGGGGCCGTTTTAACGTCCCTCAGAATGCATAGGGGAGTCTGTGATCTCACTTCATTACATGGATTATTGCCCATAACCATAAAGCCCCGGTGTTCTCTATGTGTAATGAGAAAAGATAGGTTATTGGAAGGAACCCTGGCCTTGGACCTGGAAGACCTTGGCTAAGTCACCGCTGGGCCCAGATGATGTGGGGAGACTTGGGACAAGTCACTTTCCTGCCTCGGTTTCCTTGGTTCCTGGTCTAATCAGGCCAGGATCTCAGGTGCGGCCAAACTCGGACTTGAAAATAAGCAACGTAGAGAGAATTAGAAAAAGTCAGAGAAAGAGGTGGCAACTTCTTGGGGGGCCTGCAGCTAAGAAATAAGCACATGTCTGACACTCCCAAGGAGGAGAATTTTGTGGGAAGCCACCTGCATGGCGATGGGAAATGAACAGTCACAGGAGCTGTAAGGAGCCTTGGAAATCGTCTGGCCCCGTCGCTGGCGTGAAGTCGTGGTGGCCGAGTTGATTCTCTCCGTCCAAGTACATTTGCATCAGGACACAGGCGAACAAAAATTCTCAGTGATCAGGAGGATCCATCAGACAAATGGTTCCTCGGGACACAGAGGATTTTAAAACAGGGCTTTTCACCCCAGGAGCCTGCATTCAAGGCCAGGACAGGAGACACATCGAGTCCCTGCTAATCTAAAATGCATGACAAGGGCTGAAATGTGTCCCTCCAAAATTTGTATGGTGAAAGTCCCAACACCCAAGACCTCAGAGAGTCACCCTATTTAAAGATATGGCTTTTAAAGAAGTTTTTTAAGTTAAAATGAGGTCATTAGCATGGTGCCCTAATCCAGTATGACCGATGTCTTTTAAGAGGAGGAGAGAAACGGCCACATGTGGACACCACGAGAAGGTGGTCATCTGCTAGCCAAGGGCACAGTTCTCACTGGAGGCTGAACCTGCTGATGCTCTGACCTCGGGCTTCTACCCTCCAGAGCCACGAGAAAGAACTGTCCGTGGTTTGGCCTCCCGGTCTGCGGCACCTGCCCATGGCCGTGCTGGCAAACCAGCACAGAGAGGCCAGTGGGTAGTTCTCTAGCACGCTGCGGAAGACCAGAGGAGGGAGGACTTCTCCCAGCTGCAGCCGCATGGAAGCACCGTGAAGGTGCAGGGTGGACAGCCGCAGGCCTGGCATTGACCAGCCTTCTCTCTCCGTGCGCACGCTCTTTCTGGAGGGCGGCGTGTGGATCAGCTGCAGTTAGTTCAAATACGGCCGCGGGGTGATGTTGCTGGGGAGCTTCCTGCCTGAGTCTCACTGCGGGTCTTTTTGCGAGGTTACTCTCTTTTTGAATTAAATCCACATCTAATTGAAGTGAAGTTTAATGTGAAATCCAGGGAAGAAAACCAGTGGTTTGTTCAATCCAGACCGTGAGTAAGAGAGAATGCCGGGTGTGCTTTCAAGGAGCACAACAACGGCGTTTTGCCAAGGCCGGTGGCAACGCTTGTTTGCAATTCTCGGCCACCTCCTTTTTTTATTAAAGTATAGATAACACATATTATATTAGTTTCAGGTGGACAACACAGTGATTAAGCATTTGTATACCTTACGAAGTGATTGCTGTGATGAGTCTATCAACCGTCTGTCGCTGTGCGAAGCCCTATTGATACTATTGACTCTGTCCCCTGTGCTGAGTGTGCTACACCCTGTGGCTTGTTATTTTCTTTTTTAACTAGAAGTTTGGACCTCTTATTCCCCTTCACCTTTGTCACCCACCTCCTCCTTCCCTGCTGGCAACGGTCAGTTTGTTCTCTGCATCTGTAAGTTTTTTTCTGTCTTATTTTGTTTGTTCATGCTTTTTAAAGTTTTCATGTAAGTGAACTCATATCGTAAGTTTTTCTCTGTGTGACTTCATTTAGCATGTACCCCCTAGGTCCATCCATGTTGTCACAAATGGCAAGATTTCATTCTTTTTTATGGCCAAGCAATGTTCCATTGTGTGTGGGAGTATCATATCTTCTCTCCTCTATTGCTGGGCGGTCTGGTTACGCATTTGGGGAAAGTGGCCCAGAATGTCCTGAGTAGCAGGGAAGCCAGTCTAATCTTCCCTGAACATAACTACCAACAGATGAACACCCGCAGGTGTGAATTTGCTACACAGTATGTTATTATTACTTGAACATTTAGAAACTGGTGAGTGAAGTGCAAGGAGGTGGGATGCTTCACTCCAGACACCAAAAAATGCCAGTAGCAGGACTGAGATAGGAGGGCAGAGGTCACAGGCTCAGTTCCCCGCCAGCAGGGCCCTGACCCAAGTCCTGGAATGTCCAGGAGGTTGTGACCTCGGACCCAGAGGCCTCCCCAAGACCAGTCCAGGAGTCAGCAAGAGCTCAAATAAAGATGCTTTATCAACCCTTTACCAGAATCAAAGCAAAACCAAGCATATTAACTGCCTAGAATTAATATGTGTGCCAATGTGTTTCCCACAGCACTCTTAGAAATTGCAGGTGAAGCCAGTTCTTCCCAGACAGTCAGGACCCAGCATGCTGGAGTAAGAGATTATAGGGGAAGGTGTGCTTTCCCCAGCCTTTAAGAAAATAGCTGGTTTCGATTAAAACCGGCTGTCACTCGGACCAAAGGATATCAATGCAGGAAGTACTGAGAAATTGGGTTTTGAAAAGAGCCCACATCCTCTTCCTTCTGGAGATCTTGGGTTTCCCATGGGGGCTTCCGGCAGAACCCCACACACTCATGACTTGGACACCAGCCCGCAGTGTCCGTGGCGTTATGGATGAGATATGAGACAAACTCACATGGACTACCGAGTCCTGTGGAGGAAAAGGGATGGCATGGCTACTCTCTCAAGGGAAAGCAAGCCTCGGAGTGGTCTGTCCACTCTCTCAAGAGGAGAGTGCCCGGACCCTTGCCTTGACAAGCTTTTATTGGCTTTCAATTTGCACAGGAATACAGGTAAAGCTCATTAATCATTGTCGGGCAGTAAGGATCAAACAATAGATAGCATACAAAGAATTATGAGGGCTTATTCTGAGTCAGGGTCTGTTAGCTAAAGGGCTACAAAACTTTGGGAAACAAGCTCATTTCCTGCTCAGACCCTTATCATTTAATTGAGAGCATTCTTAGGGCAGGTTTCACAGGATTTTATATATTCTTTCTTAGGCCTGATCACCCGGGGAACACACCCTTTCCAGCATAGAGCTGCACCGCCCTCTGTCATTGTTTCAGGCTTAAGTCAGGCAGAGGAAGTAAGGCAGTCAAGATATTAGGAGACTTCTTGCAGACAGAATGAGGACTCAGGCTTTGTCAAAGCCGAGGGACAGGAGTCCATCACTCCCTTTTGCTGTAGCCTCCCAAGTCCTTCCTTGGGGCCTCCCTATGATCGTGCCTGTCTTAGGTCATTCCTCCCTTGAGGAATCTTACCCATCATTGGCTAACCGATCAAGCATTGGGGACCAGTTATGGATGAAGAAAAGGAGCAGAAGTGGTGCTCCGGCCAGGGAGATAAACTTTGTCTCCTTAGTGGCTTATGGTCTAAAGGTCGCTCACTCAGCCTTAGCCATGGGGGGGCGGGTGTAGTTACAGCCTCCGAAACCAGGCAGGGTGGTTCCCAACACACCCACAGCAGGGGCAGCATGGGCTCCCTCTCCCCTTCATCCCAAGGTCAGCCCTTGCACGAGGACCTTGTCCCCAGCGGGTCAGCTTCGTTTTCCTTCCATGCGCACAGGACTGCCCTCTTCGCCTCCTCCCACTGTCTCTTGTACAACATCCAGTTATGCTCTTGTTTCCACCAGTGTCCCGCCCCATGGGCCAGGCTCAGTCCCCAGGCTTGGGTTTCTGTGTCCAGGGACAGCGTTGGGCTCAGGCCGCTCAGCGTTGGGTTCCTTTCCTTCCACCGGCTACTCCTTGGTCCCTCCTGTTGTGTCCTCATTTTCCTCACCTCCCTTTCTTTGAGTTCACTGTACTTTCAAGATGAATCATGAAGCCTCCACTTCTCATCCCCTGCACGCTCTACTGCCCAGAACTTCCCAAGAGCTCCTATTCCCTCCATGTCCCCGGCCTGCAGTCTGTCTCCACGTGCAAACTGGAGTGCTCCTTTTAAAACACACATCTCATCATGCCACTGGTCTGCTCAGACCCTCTGGCAGATGCTGCTTTCACTCCAGGTAAAATCTAAAGTCCGTCTGGAACTGGTCCCACGTGCTTAGCTTGCCCCTTTCGGACCTCATTCCCCACCATGATTCCCTTGGCTTCCGCACCTGGCCACCTCAGGACACTGGACTTGTTCTTCCTTCCAGCCAGACTGATTTTCCCCGGAAAGACTCAAGGTTTGCTCCACTGACTTTCTCAGATCTCTCCCCAGAGTTGCTGTCATAGGCATGCCTTCCCTAGCCAGCCACACAAAAGGATCCTACACTACTCTGACGTTGTCTTTCTCACACTCCTGATTTTTCAGCTGAGCACTGATTTAATTATTCTGTCTTCTTCAAATAGAGTGTATTATACTGAAGAAGCACTATAATGATTAAAACATTCAGAGTTTCAGAAAAGCTGATTATTATTTTGACTTTACATACTCCTAAACCAATAAAGAAAAAAACTGAAATTATGCTTTGGCTTTTTGTTTGTGCTTTTTTTATTGTTTGTTTGTGTGTGTGTATTTTCATTATGTTGTTACAGTTGTCCCAGTTTTTTCCCTTTGCCACCCTTTGCCCAGTACCCCACTTCCCTCCAGCAATATCGCCCCCACCCCCACTTAGTTCATGTCCATGGGTTGTACATGTGAGTTCTTTGGCTTCTACTTTTGTTATAGTATTCTTAATATCCCCCTGTCTATTTTGTTCCTACCTATTATGCTTCTTAATCCCTGCACAATTTCCCCATTCTCCCTCTTCTCCCTCTTCCCCCTCCCAGCTGATAACCCTGCAGATGATCCCCATTCCTATGACTCTGTTCCTGTTCTGGTTGTTCGCTTAGTTTGCTTTGGTTTTGTTTTTTATTTTTTAGATTCAATTGTTGATAGTTACGGGTTTGTTATCGTTTTAATGTTCATAGTTTTGATTTTCTTGTTTCTCTTAAATAGGTCCCTTTAACATTTCATGTAATAATGGCTTGGTGGTGATGAACTCCTTCCACTTTACCTTGTCTGGGAAGTACTTTATTTGTCCTTCCATTCTAAATGATAGCTTTGGTGGATAGAGTAACATTGGTTGTAGGTTCTTGCTTTTCATCACTTTGAATACCTTTTTCCAACCCCTTCTAGCCTGCAAAGTTTCTTTTGAGAAATCAACAGACAGTTGAATGGGAACTCCCCTGTAGGTAACTCTGATTTTCTCTTGCTGCTTGTAAGATTGTCTCTTTATCTTTAATCCTTGACATTTTAATTATGATGTGTCTTGCAGTGGGCCTCTCTGGATCTAACTCAATTGGGACTCTTTGTGCTTCCTGGACTTGAATGTCTACTTCCTCCACTAAATTAGGGAAGTTTTCTTTCATTATTTTTTCAAATGGATTTCCAATCTCTTGCTCTTTCCTTTTTCCTTCAGGTACCCCTATGATACGAAAGTTGGACCTCTTTAACTTGTCCCAGAGGCTGCTTATACTACCCTCATTTTTTTGGCTTCTTCATTTTTTCTTGTTGTTCTGATTAGTTGTTTTTGCTTCCTTATGTTCCAAATCATTGATGTGATTCTCAGCTTCATCTACTCTACTGTTGTTTCCCTGTAAATTGTTCTTTATTTCAATTAGTGTATCCTTCATTTTTGACCAGACATTTTTTATGCTGCTGAGGTCCTCACTAAGTTCCTCAAAAATCCTGATAAACGGTGTTTTGAACTCTGCATCTGATAGATTGCTTATCTCCATTTCACTTAGCTTTTCTTTTCTGGAATTTTGATCTGTTTTTTTATTTGGGCCATTTTTCTTTGTCTCCTCACTTTGGCAGCCTCCCTGGGTTTGTTTCTATGTATTACCTAGAGCTGCTTTGGTTCTGTGTCTGGTAGTATGGTCTAATGTAGTAGGTGTCCTGTAGGGTCCAGTAGTACAGCCTCCCCTATCACCTAAGCTGGGTACTCAAAGTAGGCCCTTCATGTGGGCTGAGTGCACCCTCCTCTTGTAGTTGAGCTTTGGTTGCTGTTGGCAGGTCAAAGGGAGGGATTTATCCAGGCCAGTCAGCTGCAAGGATTGGCTGTGACCACTTACCACCAACCTCCACCTTCCATGGAGAATCAGCTGTGCAGGAGCAGGGTACGGGTGCTCTGAAGTGGTCTGTTGCTGTCCACTGGGAGTGCTGGCCCAGGGGTTCCCTGGGTAATGCAGGCCAAGGTCAGCCCCCACCTGTGCTTTGCCTGGGTCCGCCCTTCCTGAGCTATAAAGGAATCTGAGAAGGTTGCTACTTGTGCTGGGCTTAGAGATTCCTAGGCAAAGTCAAGCTGTGAAACTAATCTGGCTGCTGCTAGTGCCTGGCCTGGAGATCACTGAGGCCAACTGTTGCTTGTTTGATAGGTTTTAGGAAGTTTCAAAGCATGAAGCAAGACCCAATATTCAAATGAAAAAGCGTCTCTGGTGGGCCTGTAAATTGAGTGAGGCGGAGTGTCTGGGGATCTCCAGGGCAGGGCAAACAGTGTTAGCCAGGTTGATGGAGTCTCAAACATGGCACCAGCCTGCTGGCTCCATGGCTGTGTGTGGGGAGGGCTCAGAAAAGGGACCCCTCCTAGTGTGCCACTGGTGCCCTTCAAGCTGCTACCCAAGTGCTGGAGCTCAGAGGGAGTGAGTCTGAGTAGGTGAGTCTGTGTGCGGGTTCTTTAAGAGGAACTGCTTGGGGCTCCAGCACTTTCTCCACGGACTCAATCCCCACTGGTTTTCTCAGCCAGAAGTTGTGGGGATTTATCCTCCCAGCACAGGAACCATGGGCCAGGCGGCTTGGTGTGGGGCTGGGACTCCTTGCTCCTGAGATATCCCTCCTGAACTTGTATCCTTCACACGTGGGTGAGAGACCACCCCATTCCACGTCTGCACCTCTTCTACTAGTGTCAGTGGATGTGGTTTTTAAGTTCTGAGGTGTCAGACTTCCATTCAGCTCAATTTCTGATGGTTCTGAGTGATGCTTGTCCTGTATTTTAGTTGTAATTTTGATGCGGTTATGTGAAGAGGTGAGGCATGTCTGCCTATCTGCCATATTGACCAGAAGCCCCTGAAATCATGCTTTGTTTTATTTAAACAATTAACAGTCATTTAGGTGAACTGGTTGCCTTTTGTGTCTAGTAATCTTTTCTACCTCAAAACATGTCTATCAATTTTGTTTCAAATTTTGACAGTAAAGTTGGAGGCAGCAAGAGGTTGGAAGGAGAGCTCCCATGGGGGGCGGGGGGCTGTGCCAGGTACGGGATCAAAGGCCTGGGGTGCTGGGAATGTAACCAGAACACTGATCGTCAGCAGGACCTGAGATGGAGCCTAATTCTAGCCCAGAGCCCCGAGGCCAAGAAAGCCAAGGGCACAGCAAAGCATGAACAAGGCAAAGGGTTCAGACCCACACGAACGACTGCAAGAGAACAGCAAAGGCCCCGCTGTGTGTGGTCCTGCCGTTGGACTGGAGATGAGTCCGGTTAATTGAAGGGCTGGCAGGGCCACCCTTGTGTTCCCAGATCGCTCAGGTGGACAGGCTGTGAACACAGGCCTCGTGAGGGGCTTCTTAGGTGTTTGCAAACATGGTACTGTGGGCTGAATTGTACCCCACCCCCCACTGCCCCTCAAATCATAAGTTGAAGTCCCAATCCCCGGTGCCTTAGAATGTGACTGTATTTGGCAATAAGATCGTTCAAAAGGTAATTAAGTCAAAATGGATTCATCAGGGCGGGTCCTAATTCAGTGACTGATGTCCTTGTAAGAAGGGGAGGCAAGGATATTGACGGGTGTAGAGGGAAGGCACAGGGAGGGGACAGCCACCTATAAGCCAAGGAGAGAGGCTTTAGGGAAGGCCAACCCTGATGACACCCTGATGCCCAACTTCCAGCCCCCAGAATCATGAACAACAGGTTCCCGTTGTTTAAGTCACTGGGCCCGTGGGTGAACGTGTTTAGGAGGCTGTCAAAAATGAATAGGATTGCATGGTAACTAGGCTCCCGACGGAAGAATGAAGGTTTTCCTAGTCAGCCCACTTCCATCCCCCAACTTATGGACTGAGCTTCTCCTCTGGTGGTTTCTGCCCTGAAATTGAGGTAGTAACAGTGTGTTTTTCCTAGGGATGCCGTAGCAAGTGACCACAAGCTGGGGGGCTCTGTTAGACCAGCAGACAGGATCCCTTCATGGTTATGGAGGCCGGCCATCTGAAATCAAGGTGTCGGTGGGATCACAGTTGCTCTGAGGGCTCCCGGGGAGAACCTGTTCCACGTCTTTCTTTTAGCGTCTCATGCTGCCAGCAGTCCTGGGGATTCCTCAGTCTGAAACTCTATCATTGCTTCACTTCCGTCTCTGTCTCCCTCTTCGTCACTCAGCATTCTCCCTGTGTGTCTCTTACAAGGACACCAGCCATATCGAATTAGGGCCCATCCTAACGGCCTCGTGTTGACTTGATTACATCTGTGAGGGCCCTGTTTCTAAACAAGGTCACATTCATGGACACTGAGGGACAGAACTTCAGCATATCTTTTTGGGGAACACGATTCCACCCACGACATGCGGTGCAGTGGAAAGAGCTATGGGTTCACTGCAGAAGACCCACTTTCGTCTATTCTGTCGCTTGCTGACTTTCAGAATGGAAACAAACACGTTCTTTTGAGTTTTAATGTTATTTGTGAGTAGGATGGAGAAAATAAACAACCACTGCGCTTGTGGTGAAGGCAGAATGAGGCAGTTTGTGTAAAGCCAGCATCCTAAAACTACACATAGCCCACACTTTATCCGTACGCTTACGCTGACTCATGTTGCAGCAACAAGCTACATCGGAGGCTTACAACAACTAAAGTTTACTTCTTACTCTGCCCCGTTTCCTCTTCATGTGGAGACCCAGGCTAATAAAGCAACTTCCAAGTGAAATATGCTGCTGGCACAGCAGAAGGAAAACAGGAAACGGCCAGACAATGTGATAATGCATAAAACTTCTGCTCGGAGATGTCACGAGTCACATCCACACCCGCTTCACTGGCCAAAGCAAGTCCTGTTGTGAACTTGATGCCAGTGAGTCAGGGGTGCACCGTTGCCCCCACGATGGGTGCAGGGATTTTGTTTTATCATCGCAGACACTGAGTAGGTGCTCGGCACCATTTAGAAGGAAGCGGTGGGTCGTCATGAACGTGAGTGGCATCGAGAAGGTGGATCTAGAACTGAACCCTGAAGGACGAGTGGAGAGATTTTTTGTAAGAGATGAATCGTGGGCCAGGCCTTAAGGAAAAATATAAACCTACAAAGACTGATGACATGAGGGACACAACGGAAGCCAAGGCAGAGAAGCATTCACGAGGCAGGGGACGGTGTGCTGAAGAGTGGCCCACCTGTGGGTTGGAGAGTGAGAGACAGATGCATGTGTTAAAAACAAAATGACATTCAGCTGATGGAAGGCTTTAAAAGCTAATTTGCAGATAACCCAACGGGCCCCTTCTTGCCTCCTTTTCCACTGGGAACACCTGAGCGTCTGTCCTTTCCCGTGGGCCGTGGGGAGGGGCTGGCGTTGAAGAGCATGGCAACTGGGAAAACCTGCTGCTGGGGCAGTGAGTGCACGTGGGAGAATGAAAAGGAGGAGCCTCCTGAATCAACTCCAAGGCCAGGAGCTATTCAGAAGTCTGGGGCCCCTACGAGCAGGAATGAGCAAGTTTGGAGGGCTGTTTGTTTGGAGAAGTAAATTTTTGTCAGAATAGATTTCAAATCGGAGTTGGATATCCACCTGGCGATGGAATGTTACAGGGTCAGAGACAACGTCTTAAAGGTGAGTTCCAGAAACTTGTAGATTAACCAACCACAGGGGTAAAAGAGAGAAATGGATCCTGAGGGTCCCAGTGGACCTGGGTTCACGACCTTCTTGTCTCTCTGCTTGCCACATGGCTGGTGGGGGATATTTCTCATGGAAGCACAATTAAGTCTGTCTTCTCATCTGTGTGGCCTTTTGTCTAAATTTTGTCACTTCCTAGCTACACCTAACAGCATCTTTTCACGTTTCTACTTAAAATGACAATCTGTCTCAAGGGTCCTGACTACGCTGCCTAGAGACGCAGGCGGGGTGGGTCAGGCGTGGGACCCAGAAGCCTCGAAGGGCACAGACAGCCTCCTGCCTGAGAAAATAGTGTGTTCCAGGAATTTGCAAAAATCATCTCTCCTGGCACTTCATGATTTCAGCTCCCATCGACAGATCTCTGCACTGAAATGCCACTTTTTTAAAAACGTGTTTCTCTTGGCTTTCCACGGTGCTGAGAGGGAGCTCTTGTCCTCCAGTATCCAGTGGCTGGAAACCCACTCCCCGAGGAAGGGAAGGGTTAGGGTGCTGGGTGAAACTGCAGAATGTGGTGAAAGCTTTTGATTATCATTACGGTAAGCCCCTTTTTAAGGTTTACCCACACAAAGCCACTGTGGTCTGTGAACCGTGGCCAATCTCTCCCGCCTCCCCTCTCCCCATTGTTGATGGATGGTAGGGCCCTCTGCCTCCCGCCAAGGCTTCTGGGAGTTTGGTTGGACCCTGCTGCTCTTGGGACCTGCTTCATCATGCATGCTGTGCCAAAAATGGGTTAAAGGACGTTTAAAATTCATTCAGAGGGGGCCTGAGTCAGCAGGTTAACATTTATTTCAGAGACACTTTAAACAACACCTACTCATGTTTCATAGTCCCCTTCTGTGAATAGGGCCATTGTCTGCGGTCGGGGACCTGAGGCAGGTCTGGGGCTTCCCTGGGTCCTGTGTGGAGAGTTTGGCTCCTGCTGGATATAGTGCTTGATCATAACCTTCTCCGATCTCCAGCCCTTTCCACAGTGAAGAGACGGGGTCCAGGAGAGAGGCCTTGGAACCCCGCATGGGCAGGCTCCCTGGGACAAAGGGCTGCCAGGCCAATGTCACAAGCAGACTGTTGCTCAGGGATACTGCAGATCCTCTGCACCTGGAAGACGTAACCCTCCCAGGTGCCTGCCCTAAGAGCTCGCACTCCTGCACTTGCCAGGCCCAAGGCGGGAGGCCAAGTGGGGTGGCTGTGGGAATGCACACCAGACACCCGACTTGGGCTGTGGGCTGTGAATGCTCCAGGCGTGTCAGCAGGCCAGGTTCTCTGCCCTGTCACCTTGGGTCTGAGTGGCCTTGCCTCTTCACCCAGTTTGTTCCCCTAGAATGCCTGATGTGCAGCAGGTTGGAAAGCACTAGCGGACCAGGGTGGGCAGGGAGGGGAGTCATTGGGCCAGGTTTCTTCTGCCACGACCCCTGGAGATGCTGGATAAGCCACGTCAGTGTCCTGGGCCTGAGCTCTCGCTGCTTTAAAATGAGCAGCCTGGGCTGATGCAGCCTGGGTTAGCAGTGTTAGTGGTCCCCATGTGAGGCTGGCGGCCGGCTGGGAATGTTCTAGGTGCTCTGTTCTTGGACTGGGAATGTAGTGCTGAGATCCAAGGAGATTCTGGGGGGACACACAGGGAAACGGGGACCGGAAGGGGCTCTCAATGATAATCTGCACCTCTTCCCTGTTATGGTCAACTTGGACCTCTTTCACACATTTGAAAAATGTGGTCTGTGGTTAGTGTCCCTGGATGCTGATGGGCCCTGACAAGGACTCGGCCCAAGGGCAGGGTGGAGGCAGTGTGGAGGTCCCGTGTCTGTGGATGGAGGGGGCAGGACACCCCCAGGATTTTTCTAGGGGGCTCAGGGCCCCGGGCTCTTCTCCCACACGATGCACAGGAAGCAAATAAAGCAGGCCGCCCGCTCCGAAGCTCGCCTGGTGCTTCCTGAGAAACGGTCTGCACGTGTAAGACTTTGGCTTTCTCAGGTAGATTTGAGGAAACATTCTGCTTTAAGGGTTGAAGGCAAAAGCTTTAAACAAACATCAGTGTTTGGGAGAAAACCTCAAATATTGGGCTTTCACTCCCTAGCAGACCACGGGCCCAGCCTAGAATACGCTGCCTGCCCCCTTCAACTCCTGCCCCTCAGCCCAGAACAGTGAAAGCCCCTCCCCGGCCGCAAGCATTCCCCGCCTGGGTTTCGGAGTTCTCACTGGTGAAGGAGGTGGGCCCCTCCAGGGTCTACCCTGACCTGCAAGACTGGCCACCAGGAGTCCAGCGCAGAGGGGAGATGTGAGAAGCAAGGCCGTCTCAGGACAGGATGGCACCTCAGAGGAGTCGCCAGCGTCCTTGCTCTTGCTCCAGCAGCCCCTGGAAAATGCCACCACGTCACCTAGCCTGGGGTGCTCCCAGAAGTCAGACCATATACCGTGTGTAAGTGGTCTGATATTTAAAATTTTTCACCCATTACCTCCAGTCTCTGGTCAGAAATGCTCTGGTGTGGAGGCAGCGTCCCTCCCAGCCCCTGTCAAGCCGGGCTCCACGGGGGCAGGAAATGGCAGGAAGCAGGAACACCACCACTCAGGGGCATCGGGGCCCAGCCAAGGGCTTTTGCCGGTTGGAGGGAAAGCATCTCTTTAAATGTCAATGAGAAATGAGGAACTGTGGTCACTTACTGGAGGGACACCTGGACAGAGGAGAGGCAGGTGTGTAAGAGAGCTGTCCTGTTGTCTCTCTCTTTGAACAATAGCATTCATCCATTCACAATCTTAAATTCAAAGACGTTCCTGGGTCCAGTGGAACTTGCTCATCTCCAGTTTCCCAAGCAGGCATTGTAACTGAGCACTGGCTTAGCCCCTGTTTTGGTTCGGGCTGTTGTAACCAAGGACCACAGGCAACTCAATGATTTTTAGTGTATTTGCAGAGAGGCACAGCTATCACCACAGTCTCATTTTAGAACATTTCCGCCACCCAAAAGCAACTCTGTGCCCTGGGGTTGCTCACCATTCCCACCTCCCGCCCTAATCTGCTTTCTTTCTCTAGGGATTTGCCATTACACTTCCTGGGAGTGGAACCACAGAACACGTGTTCTTTCGTGTCTGGCTTCTTTCACTTAGCATGATGCTTTTGGGGTTCATCTGTGTTGCGTCAGTTCCTCATTACTTTCACTGGTAAGAAGGATTCTGTTGCATGGATAGTCCACATTTCGTGGATCCATTCACCAGCTGGTACACGTGTGTGGGGTTTCCACTTTTCCACTGTTGTAAGCAAAGCTGCTGTGAACATTCATGTACCGACTCCGTGTGGAACACTACACATCAGGGAGTATATAATCTGCAAATAGTTTTCTCCCAGGGGGTGGTTGTCTTTTGACTTTCTTGATGGAGTGTCTTGAAGTACAGCGGTATTTAATGCGGAGGTCCTATTTATCTATTTTTCCTTTTATCATTGTATTTCAGCATCACATGCAGGCGATAATCGCTTAACTCAACATCATGAAGATTCACTCCTGTATTTTCTTCTAAGAGTTTTATACTTCTAGCTCTTACATTTAGGTTTGCATCAGTTTTGAGTTAATTTTTGTATATAATGTGAGGCGATTAATTGTCCCAGCACCATTTGTTGGAAAGACTGTTCCTTTCCCATGGGATTTTCTTGATACTTTTATTGCAAATCAACTGGCGCTAAGTGTCAGTTCATTCCTGGGCCCTCAGCTGACGTCTGCACACCACCCTTATGCCACGGCCACGCTCTCTTGACCACTTAACTCTATGGGGAGTTGGAAACTGGGATGAGTAATTCTTTCCACTTAGTACTTCTTTTTGAAGATTGTTTTGGCTCTTTGGAGTCCCTTCTATTTGCAAATGCATTTCAGGATGAGCTTGTCAGCTTCTGAAAACAAAACAAAACATGCAGCTAGGGTTTTGGCAGGAATTGTGTTGAATCTACAGAACAATTTACGAGGTACTGCAACCTGAACAATGTCGTCTTCTGACCCGTGAGTGTAGGGTGTCGTCAGGTTAAACATTCTCAGAAAGGCTTGGTGGTTTTCAGCACACAAGTCTTGTACTGCTTTTGTTAAATATTTCTAAGCACTTTATTCTTTTTGATGTTATTGTGAACGGAATTCTTTTCTTAATTTCATTTTTGTGGCATATTAAAACACAATTGATTTTGGGTGTTCACCTTAACATCTGTCTGCCTTGCTGAACTTGCTTATTAATTTTAATAGTACTTTGTGACTGCCTTAGGCTTCCCTGATATAAGAATATACAAGACCACGATTCCTGCAGAAAAAGATAGCTACTTCTTCCGTTCTCTCATCTTGATCCCTTTGATTGATTTTTGTAATCACCTTGGCAGTCCAGAAGGGCGTTTTTGCAACTGAGAGACTTTAAGCCCAGAGAGGGCAAGCAGCTGGCCTGAGGTCACCCAGCCAGGAAGTGAGGAAATCAGGACCACACAGAGTGCTGCTGCCTACCATGTGTCCCTCAGAGTTTTGACTGCAAGGCCTCTGGTTGGTCGAGTCGGAATAGGAGCAGACAGCGGGTGGCCTGTATCTCCACAAACTCCTGTTGTCTTCCTTCGGGACAAGCACCAGATTCAGTCGAGCAGCGAGCAGACTGCGCATTTCCCAAGCATCAAAGAGTTCACACGTCTACGTGTCGGCTGTGCTTGGTGCCAGGTGCTTCCAAATACCGTCCTATTGGGCAGGCACAGTCGTCCCCACGGCTCCACCAGGAAAGCCAGGCTGGGACACAGTACCGTGCTCCTCAAGGTCATGGAGCCCAATCACAGCAGAGCGTGCTGACAGAATGCCATGCTCCCCCTGCGGCCTCGGGCCACCTCTCCTCTCCTGCCTTCAGGGAAGGGCAGTGTCCCCTGTGCAGCCACCCCACTGCCTCTCTATCAGACGGTGAGGTACCCGGCATATGCCTGCAGCCACAGACACCACGGTGAGCGTCTCTGCCTTTTCAGGCTTCCTCCAGACTGAGCCAACTCATGGAAACCAATTCTGCTTTAATCCCTCCTTTGTGAGTCTCAATAGACAATGCAAACAATAAGCGCTTCTGGGGTTGAATATAAAAGAGAGGATTCAACCTCGGACACTCAGCTACTCATCTCCAATGGCCAAGACTGCACAGTTGCATGGAATGGTTTAAACAGGCCTCTTGTGATGAGCCACATCTGGGGTACTGGCCCCAGCCACGGAGACACAGCTCCGGACTAGGCGTTCCTCATTGCCCTTGGTTCTGGGAGCCTGGGAGGGCATGGTGGTCCCACAAAAAGCATGGTCCCAGTCCCTGCCTCCCACTCAGCTGTCTTATGCTCCCTGACACTTAGGAACTCAATACTTGCCTGCTTGTATTTGCTTTAAAGTTACTCGGAAACTGCTTTATCCTGAACACTCAGCCGGTTGCTTTGTAAGCTGTTCTCTTCTGAGGCCACCCCGGCTCCTGACAGACACGGGCTTGGTTCCTGCTGCCCACCTGTCCAGGGACACGTTTCTGGTCCCCAAGTGATTGAAGAGTCCAAACGGAAGGGGCAGGGGTTACCTCCCACATAGCTCTCCTGTTCTCTCTGCCTCTTCTCCCCAGTGCCCTTCCACACCCAACCCAGGATTTAAGAATACAAAGCAGAAATAGGTATAATTAAATATTTTGCAAACTCTCTTGACTATTTTAAGAGGCACGTAGACACCCAACTTAAGATTATTATGGTTTGCCTTTTCACTGAATTCCAAATTGGTGAGTCATCCAGGGCTCTGGTGGTTTAAAACAACTTTTGTATTCCCAAGAGATTTTAGGTTTGGGAGTTTAAGCCATTTATAACAGAGAGTCTGGAAAAGTTCTCAGAAACGACAGCTCCCTCGGGCGGCGTGGCGGGCGGGAGAGGTCTCCTGTTTTAGCCCAGCTTCCACGCCCAGGCGGTTTCGTGGTCGCAGGAGAGTATGGATTTCTCAATAACCTGAAGTAAGAAGGCCTGCTTCTGCCAGACAAGACTACCTTGTACTTTCCTCAGCCGCATTTTATAGCATTTCACTTCGTTGCCAAATCCAACTACTCCTCCCCTCACTTGCGTCCCCTTCCTGGGCTTTGGCCTGGTCCCATCTCTCTGGAAGACTGTCCGTGTGAGGTCAGTGATGGGCTGGAAGCAAGACATGGGGTCTAGCCTGGGCCTAGGGGGGTGTCTGAACCTTGTAGCCTCAAAGTGATTCTGGGTTCAGGGTTTTTTTTTTTCCCTGACAAAAAGTGGGGGAGTGAGGGCTCCAAGGAGTGAATTCGAGTGTGGCGGTCCTCCTTTTTGTCCTCTAGTGTCGTGACCCCCTCTGAACTGCTTTCCCCTAAACTTTCTGACCTTGACTCATGTCGAAGGACAGGCACGGTGGGTATTTGAGCTTGTGACCCCACTTCACTGCCGTGGCCGCTGAGCTGAACCTGAACTGTAGCTCTGGTTAGCATTCCTGTCTGCTCTCAGGGCAGGTATTGAGTTTGTTTTGTTTTTTGTTTTTTTAAATCTTTGCCTGAAGATATATTTATTGATTTTAGAGAGAGAGAGAGAGAAACATCAATGTGAGAGAGAAACATCACTTGGTTGCCTCCTGTACATACCTCGACTGGGAATCTAACTTGAAACCTAGGTATGTGCTGTGATCGGGAATCGAACCCGTGACCTTTTGCTGTCTAAAGGCTGCTCCAACCACTTAGCCACCTAGCCAGTGCAGGAATTGAGTTTTTACACACACTCCTTACTCTGTTAAGACTCAGTGCTATGATTTAAAAAGAGACAGGAAAAAAAAAAAACCTGGCTCGTGGTAGGATTTTTGGGATTAGAAACGTAGGCCAGAAATTTCTCTTTAAAATCACATCCTTCACTACCAATTTCCCTGAAGAACAACGTTTAAGTCTTTTTAGGAAATATCTAATGGGCTCCATCCCCCTCCGCATTCTCTGGAACAGCCCATACAGAGGGCCATGCGAGGAGGGCAGCCAAGGGGAGAAATCCCCCGCACAACCACGAGGAACGATTTATTACATCAACTCCAACCCACTTTCCAGACAGGCCCGCAGGCCCGCTCACACACGGAGCTGCCGGGCTCCGGGCCTCGGCCTCGGAAGCAGTGCTGGGCCGAGGGGCCACCCTGGTGGGTCACCCATGGAACACCCAGGAAATGAAGTTTTAAGAGAAAGGCAAATACATTTGCTTGCTTAATCACCTGATCTGTCATTTTGATTCCTATCCATCTTTCTAGATCTATCTGGTGTCAAGTCCAAGTGTTAGTAAGGCCAGAGGTTGACTTCTCCTTGGCTGTCAGTATCTCTGCCATCACGGAAGGAAACACATGACGTGCAAAAATGGCCTCGACCTCGGGCCCAGGGAGTTAGCAGTGCATCTCACCTTTGTGGTTTGATGTCCGTATTTTGAAATGTCATCACCGCTTAATTGGCTATACGTTTTCCTAATCTTTTCTCCCCAGAAGGTAAATGATCCCTAAATGTTCAGGCCTCTGGAGCTACTTGGCACCAGTTTTCACACGTGGTTTCTTTCTTTTTACATCCCCCTGAGATGCCCGCCTGTGGTCCCATGTGGGGGAGTCCTGGGGGCTTCCAGCAAACAGTGGAGAGGTGCGGTTTCAGGGTGGGGGCTTCTGGTCATGTGACCACCAGTGCCACACAGGGGGCGTGGCTTCCCAGGCCTTTAGAGGGTGCTGGAAGGACTGCAAGTGGCTCTTGGTGAAGACGTGATGTTCTTACTTGGAGCCAAATCAATGGACAACGTCTGACGTTGTTAAATACAGTTGGGTTGGTATTTTAAAGGGATTGCTTTGTAAACCTCCAGACTGACCCCACAGCAGCCAAGCCCAGACCACATTTCCATCCGGACACAGCCCTAGAAAAGGTTTCAGGCACCAGGTAAACCAAGGCTTGTCTTCTAGACTTGAAACTTAAACACTGGAATGAAAACAAAGACCCCTGGGCTTTTTCAGGCCCTGGGCCACGTTATACTCTTTCCTGGGATTGTCTCCTAGGAGGACATGCACCTTCAAAATTAACCTCCAGGGGCATATGACAAGATACGTGCATTCGTAAATCATGGATTAGACTCCGGCGCCCAATAGTCAACTCTTCATTTTGTTAACGCTCCCGGGCAGCGGGGGCCTCGGCAGGTTGGGTGCTGTATCCTCAGCCCTGCGGAGCCCCTGACCCACTGGCTCACCGGGTAAATGCTCTCTGAGCATGCGCTTTGTGCACAGACACGGGTCCACCACCCACTCTCCATTTCTACACAAAGTCTCCTTTGCCTTCCACGGGCCCAGAGGGGCCACTTGAGCAGAGACGTGAGGACAGCTAAGGAGGCTGGCCGGCCCTGTCCCTATCTGAGATGCCAGGCAGAGGGATGCACCAGGTCAAACGTGCTGGGGATCGTGGAGGTGCAGTGGGAGCGAGGAGGAGTGGTGCCGGGGAGGGAGTACCAGGTGAGGTCTGAGAGGCACCTCGTGTTGCATCAGCCATGAACACATTCCACCCAGATCTGGGGCTTTGGGGAGCGAGGGAACCTGTGGCTCCTTTGCTGTGGGGCTGAGTCCACTGCTGATGGTGCCGAGGCCACTGCACCCGGGCTGGTCCCAACCAACTACCCAGCGAGGTCCGGGCCGACTTGGCCAAAGGACCGCCATCAGCCTGGCCAAAATATCTCTTCATTGCAAAGGTCCTGTCTATCCCACCCCTTCCACCTCCATTTTCTTGCTCAAATGTCAGACCTTTGCCAATGGAGGGCTCTCCAGTCCTGCCCCCTCCCCTTCCCCTGGAACGTCCCCAGTAAACTTCGTGTGTATCTAATCTCCTCCCAGTCCCCGTCCCCAAGGACCTGGGACAACCCAAGGCCACATCAGGTCCCTGCGGGTCACGGTGCAGACGTTTTGGTCAGATCGTGCGCACTGATCTGAGTGCAGGAAATGCCTTTGGAGGGTTTTGAGAAGAGGAGCGCTGTGACCAAACTTTCATTTGAAAAGGCCACCCTGGCTGCAAGGGCACGGGGACCACAGACCAGCGCGGTGAGGGCGGGAGTAAGGAGGTTAGGAGCCTTAGCTCAGAACAGGGCCGGGCAAAGGAGGGAACTGCAATTTGACTTTTGATATCATCCTTCCACCCTAACTGCTTTTCCTAAATTCATGTGAGACCTTCTAATAGCCAGATCCAATGACATCTTTCAACATCTCTGTGATATTTTACCTTTTGACCCTTCTAGAGACTGTCTCTTTATTGGGGTTCTAAGCTTCCTCCCTCCTCTCAACCTCACCTTCTAGTAACTTCTATTGACTTCCCTTTTGCCAGCTGCATCGCCTTGGGACTCCTCAGGGTTCGGCCCTTGTTCTTTCCTTGCTGTCTTCTCCCCAGGGTGGTCCCACCCCTCGTGAGCTCTGCTCCCTCATGTACATCTATTGCTAGTCCCCCGTGTCACCCCATCCGCCCCAGATAGCCACTAATCTACTTGCTGTCCTTTCCCCTCTGCCTGTTGCGAGTATTTCACATACATGGAGCCATTTGGTATGTGGTTCTGTTGGGCCTGGCTTCTCTGCCCGAACACGATGCGTCTGAGGTGCATTCACAGGGTAGCCTGTCGCCATGGCTTGCACCTTGGTACGGTTGAACAGCAGGTCATCATATGGACACCAGCCACGTTTTTATAATAAAAAACCTCAAAGCTGCAGAAGCATTGAGATAGTATGACTCTCCGTGGGTCCTTCAGGTTATTCTCTGAGCATTAACATTTGGAGCATTCTTTTTATTCTCCCTCGAGAAAGAGGTGTCTGTTTTGTCTGGTTTTTGCTGAACCACTCGAAAGCAAATTGCTGGCATCATGACCCTTTGCCCCTAAACAATTCAGCATGTATAGAATGTTCTCCAGTATCATCACAGTTGTGTTCTGATGTTCCCAGAAGGCCCAAAAGTATCCTTTTTAAGTTTTTTTATTTTTTAAATAAAGAATCAAACTGAGGTTTGAGCAGTGCCTTTGGTTGCCATGTTTCTTTGCTCCTGGTTCCTCCGGCATTTTTCGTTCTCCGGACCTTGTAGTGCTGACATCCTTGAGAAGCCCAGCCAGGTGTCTTCCAAACTGGCTGGATGTTGGATTCATCTGATTTTTCTTTCTGGTGAGAGTCCAGTTAAGCTCTATTTTGGTGAGACTACTACACTTTACAACTCCAAATTAGGGCAAGGTTTCAGGTACGTTGGGAGAGGGCAATAAGTGTGGACGTGTCCTGAGGCGTTGGCGTGATTCTAGAAGTGGCTCACAACTGTCCCCTCCCCCCACCCCCTGCCACTCTCGCAGAGGCTGAGGCTTTGTGGCTCTTTGCAGCTTTGGTTGGGCTGCACCGTAGGCTTTTTAACCTGGCAGTCACAGGGATACTCTGTCCTTTGTTTTGTGGGAGAGCCTGTCCTTGGGATATTGGTTTTGCTATGTCTGTCTGTATGGGGGGATTTGGGAACGTGCAAAACCTGCGCACGTCAGGGCACTTTTGAGAACGGAGAAGGAGCCAGGGGCCAAACCTACGCCCACCGCTCCCGGCAGGAGAGGTCTCTGTGGCTTCTGCATCTAGAGGCACAGGTAGGGGTGGGGGGTACTCCTCTCTGCTGCTCCCTTCTGTGGCTAGCGTTCAGGGCAGCCTCAGTTTCTCCCCCAGGGAGCGTGTCTACTCCACGGCATTTCCTCTCAGCATGAGGAATGAGGGGGCAGGACCCCGACATACCCACCCAGCCTGGATCTTGGAGAAACTATGTGTATTGGGGGTGGGGCACAGCTTAGGACAAATGTCCACTCACTGTAGTCAGGGAGCTCAGTCACATAAGCCCTGTGTGGACCATGTTGGGGGGAAAGGGCTGAGGTTAGGGATAGTAAAATACCAAGTAACTCAACAGGAATTGGGAGGAGCGTGGATGAGGACATGGAAACTCGACAGAAGACTTAGCAGGAAGCGAGTCTGCACAGGACAGTCACTACGTTTCCCAGGCCGCAGGGACCTCGGGGGCTGCCTGCACAAGTGGTTGCCTGGCCCTGCTGGATGGCTCCCTGCCTTGGCCTGGATTCTTGGCAGGTTCGGCATCTCCACCAGCAGCTCGAAGAGTCCGAAGAGTCTGTAGGCGCCTTCCAAACACGAGAGGCAAACACAGTCATAGGAGCCCCTCAGCCTGGCCCCAGCAAGGTTGCAGGTGGTGGAGATTATTGAGAGCGCCAGCAGAGGGCAGTGTGTGCCCAGGCATTTCCCAGGCGCAGGGCGGGGGAGGTGCCTTCTCAGCCAAGGTGAGCCCCGCGATTAGTTTCTGAATTTGGCGTTCACCCCTGGCAGACTTTCCTGAGTGAAATGGGGTAATGTTTCTTTTCATTTCCTCCCAGAATTTCGAGAGTCTGTCTCAGACTATGATGTGTAAATACTAAGAATTAGGCTGCCCAGTCTCATACCTCCCTAAAAACCATTGATAATGGCACACTATTTGATCGTGTAGCGCTTTCAGGGGACGCAGAGGGTGTCATGCGTTTATCAAATGCTTACTATGTGCCAGGCACTGTGCTGAAGTCTTATCCCCCCCACATATTATTTAACCCTGCAAGAAAGTATGATATCTCCATTTTCCAGAGGAGGAAACTGAGGCTCACTCAAGTTCAGTGGCTCGTGTGACGTTCCTCAGCAGGAATAGCATTCGGCCTCCAGTCTGCTGGGCCAAAGGCTCCTCCCAGGCCCTCAGTTCCCGCCAGTTCTCATCTGCCGCTGGGCTGCTTCTCCTTCTCAGTGGAAATGCTCCTCTGTGCCCGTGGCGTCTACCGTCTGGACAGGGAAACTGTCGATGCATCAGAAGGACTCTTGTCACACGGAGCCCAGTGTTGAATTTCCCATTGGAGTAACTCTTTCACCCCGATGGCAAATTATCTTTCAACACGTTTTGTATACGCTGAGAATGCCCAGAGAGCACTATATACACGGATCATTAAGTGAGACACCTTGTCAACCACAAACAACTTTCGTTTCCGTGTGGCTCACGGGTCAGAGCAGGTGAGCTGTGGCTTCAGCAAGGACCTACACTCTCTTCCTCCTGTGACTGGGGCGTGGGGGCTGGTTTCACTGCTCTGTGGCCACACCTGGCCCTGGGCAGTGAACTTGAACAGGCCAACATCACACCTCACACATTCTACCCTTGGCAAACATAATTAACCATGCTGAAAAAATAAGTTTTCTTCCATTTGCTTCTTATAAAAAAAAAAAGAAGGTGGGTTTCTCTTTTGTTTGCTTTGTGTGTGTTTGCAGATTGGTTGGTTCACACTAGATTGAGCTGTTGGTATTACTGATGACCTCACACTCCCTGAACAGCTGGATTTGACCATTCTTGATCAGTTCTTGGCCTTAGTGGTGGATCCGATGATATTTTGATTCTGGTCTGTGTTGCTGGAGATGGCCCATCGGTCATCCCAGGTTCCACACCAGCTGACAAGCTGGACTGGAGAATGTGGTGTGCATCCAAAACCTAACTGAGCCCTTTTTTCTTACTGAATTGGACTTCCTATCCTTACCCCCCAACCCTGTCCCAGTCGGGGTGGGGGTGGCACCTGGAAAATGAGAGCAACCCCCTGCTCTAGGGCAAAGAGAACTTGCATCCTGGGGAGAGAAGAGAGTGCAGACAGGGCCCTGTCCACCTGCAGCAGACAGGATGAGAAGGGGGTGGAATCTGTTTTTTGCCAACGTCACCACCCCCTGTGGTGTGAGGCACCGGGCCAGTCTGATGTCCCTGTGGGAGGGGAGGGAGCCCAGAGGGCAAGGGAAGATGGACAATTTATTACCAGGAAGAGGGTGCGAGAGCTTCAGGACAAAGGTGCTGGCTGTGTTTCTCTCTCGTATGAAGAATATGACCAGGAACAAGTTTCCCCTCCAAATACCTTCCACCCTTAGATGTTCCCAGAAGTGCTCAGTGTGATGGAAATGTGTCACAAAAGAGATTCCATCTTAAATGCCATCATTCAGTCAAGCTCCCCTCCAACTTTTCACAGAGGCTGGACCTTTCTTAGAGCTTCGGTAAAAATTCACTTTCCAGAACCAAAACGTGTTTACATGAAAATGCCAAGTTTACATTTCTATCCTTGTGCAGGAAAATAATTTTTGCCTCTTTTTCTGCATTTTGGTTGTTAAATAGTGGCACTGAACTAGCACACCCCAGAAAAATCAAACAGTGCTTTCTGTGGAGTCCCATGACCTCAAAAGTAGGAGCAAAAAATGCCTCTAATCAAAAACCTCTCCCCTTTGAACACAGCCGGTTATTTTTGTAGCAGTCTGCACCTCACCCTGTAATCAAAGCCTGTTATCTCGGTCTTGCAATATTTGTGATTCAGAATCTAATCGTGACTGTGTCTGGCACATACATCAGTGGTTGCATTTAAAGGGGAGCAAATTGTGAACTTCTCTTTCAACTTGACCTTGCACATTGCATTCGAAACTACTTCCTTAACATAGCAAACCCTGACTTTGAACAAGTTAAGAAAATAGGACGTATTCCCCAGTGGAGGCGATCCATAAAGCAAATTCCGATTTGTGACTTGGGGGCTTTGAGTAATGCCTTGTTCATTATTTTTTCAAGTCTCGGGGGCGTCACATATTTATTTGAAAATCTACTAACCAGGCTCTAAACTAGTCTTGAGACCCTGCAAATGCTCAAGGAAAAGTGCTCAGAGGAGGCTGGTCGTGGGAAAGTCTGCCTTACAGAACATTCTCAGGCTGCCGGGCTCTGAATTGGGTCTGTAATTACTGTTTGGAACCATGTCAGTTTGGGGTGGTGTGTATATGTCCAGTCTCTAAAATGCACTCATTAACTGGAGACCCAAAGGTTGCAGAGTTTTGGGAGACTGTCTTCACAGCTGGACTCTTTCCAGGGGGAGAGAAAACGTGAGATTCCCGTCTGTGTGGTTTGCTCCCTTGTCTGGCAGCATTCGCCGCTAGAAATAGTTATGTGGATGCACGAAAGTGCATTACAAGAGACAAGTGTGTATCTGGCTTTTTGGAGACCTGGGCAACTCCATGTGGTTACTTCAGTGAGAGTCTCAGAAGCAGACCTGGATTTCGAGGCAGTTTCACCCAGCCAGACCCTGGTGGGTGGATGAGAACCCAGAGGCTGGAGTGGGGCTGACACCGGGAAGGCTACAGCTTTGGATCAGGGCCTTGCCCTTGCAGCAGCTGCATGGGCCAAGTCTCATCACCCAGCCATTCTGAGCCTTAGTTCTCCCATCTGCAACATGAGGGTAACACCATCTATTTCTTTGAGTCTCAATAAGGACTCACTGAGATGGGAGGTTGAGGCCCCTAGTTCTAGACACACAGGAGGTGGTCAAGAACTGGTAGCTTATTGCTAAGTCTGTCAGGAAGCCCCTGTCAAATTGGTTCAGGCCTTTGGCCTTCAGGTGATGACCCCTCCTGCATCTGACTTGGCCTCTGGTGCCTCCATTCATCGCTCCAGGTGAGGTGCTACCTGTGTAGCTGATCCCTGGAACCTTAGCCCTGGGCTAACCCAGTCCCCTGAAGTCATCCTGTCCTCCAGGGAGGGAGTACACAGATTGCACTCAACACAGGCAGCAGCTTCGTCCCTGTGGGCTGGCCGAGTGCTGGGACCGGTGCTGAGTGACAGCTCCTGCACCAGTGGTTAGTGCTAGGAGGTGCCCATGGTGCAGGGCCAGGGCTCTGGGCCCGGCGCCTGCCTTGGAGTCCGGCTGCACTCCCCCTCCTGCTGCAACACCAGGCCAGTCACCTCTCCGGCCCCACTTACTTCACCCACAAAGTGGGCCAGCTGTGGTCTGTCTGACCACTTACCTGTCACCTCTCCACTGTGCCCATTGTCTCCCCGAGCTGGACACACTGTCTGCAGCCTGGGTCAGTGTGCCTGTCACACGAGGCTGTGACCCGGACTTCCAGAGGGCAGCCCTGGAGGCCTGTCCGTAACTCTGAACGCCAGGTACCGGGTGCTGCCTGCAGGTGAAAACGTGGATGTTCTGGAAGGGTCGTCTCCAAGCTCCTCGTCGGCATTGTGTTAACTGTGTTTTACGTGGCCATGTTTAGAGTGAGTCGATGTGCCTAAAATGTAACTTTTCCACCAGCTGTTTGATGCCTAGTAGACACAGCCCCATTCATCCCAGGGAAGCACAAGGGACAGATTTAGAAATTAAAGATGACTATTACTTTGTAAAGGTGATTACACAGCAGGAATTAAGAAAGCATTTGTATAATTAAAAAATTCCTTATTGGCTCTGGAGCCTGAGTGTTCACACCCTCTCAGGTTTTAGGATAAGTGAGAAAAAAAGGAGAAAAACGCTTACTGTGTTTGGAAATTCTCAGACCAGGAGCTGCCCCCATTTTCATGTCGGTACTGGGCCTCCTGGCACAGATGTTAAAGCCCCACGGAGCTGTCACTTGGGGGAGAAGCAAAAGGGGACTTCTATACACCACCCCTGAAAACCACCCAAGAGTCACAGTTGGTGATAGTGTCAGGAGAGTCTCCGCCGAAGCCTCGAGCAAAGGGTCCCTGTAAAGCAGCTGCCACACAGCTCTGTGTGGTGGGCCCAGGGAAAAATCCAGGAGAGTCACAGGTGCACAAAACCAGACGTGGATCTGGTGAAAATGTGGAAGTGAGAGCCACAGCAGCCGGGACACACTGCCTGCTCTGTTCTGCCCTTCCAGCTGCCACGGTACCCAGGCAGTAACCATGAAAGGGCAGGAGAAGCCAGGGCAGGTGGGGAAGCCAGTTTGGGTAAGAGCAGGGTTCCAGCCATGATCTGTTCGTGCACCAGCTCCGGCGAGACGCCCTCCCTGCACGTGGGAGGGTGTCAGAGAATGCCCACGGGGAAAGAGTCCCTAAAGGCGACATTTGTCACGGTTGTCATATTGCCTTGTGAACAGGCTGAGTGAGCATCATTAGAATGATAAAAAAATTTTGGATGTGTGATAGAGTATTTTGAGTAAAGATGAAGAGCTTTAACACAGGAAAGGGGTTCTCTTAATATCATTAAACTTTGACCTGCAGAAAAAGATAACAATGGGGGGGGCATAAGAAGTGTGCCCCCACTTTCAACAAGTTAGAACATACTAGGCATTACCCTTGGCTGCCGAGCAGGTGAACGTCCCCCTGCTTCTCCTGGCCCCCTCTGCAGCCAGGCCCGCAGAGCCCGGCTCTTTCATGCAGAGGAGCCTCTCTGAGTACCATTGCATCCCAAGTACTCAGGATGCGGCCACGCTCACTCAGACTGGAATCTCTGCACCTGTCCCAGGGTATCGTCCACAGGAGCTCAGTGAGTGTCGGCCCAAGGAATGAACAAAACCAGTAAGTTTCCCAACCATTGGGGAATTTGCACAGAGTTTCTATTTTATTTAAAAAATTTATCGGTCCACATATAAGAGCTTCGGTTAGGATCAGAGAACTAATTGTAAAGCTTCTGGTCAAACAGACAAAAGAACAAAAATTTAAAAAAAACCCTACTACATTTGGATCACAGAGCTTTAAATTCAAAGCTTGATTTGCACGGTGCCTGGGTTTTTGCGATGAAATACAAGGATTATTCCTTTATGATATGTGGGGTCTCCAAATATTCAAAATAGTATTTTATGTTTTTTCCTGGTTTTTGTTAAAAAATAAAGCATGTGTGTGTGTTGGGCAGGGGCAATCACGAACCACCAGCAGCAAACAAACGAAAACCCACTTTGATGAAGCATAAGCAGCTCGGTGAAGCATGTTTCATCCCAGCGCCAAATGACGCTCACTAAAATCACAGCAATTTTTGATGCCCTTGCCAATGTTTGTGTTGTTTTCACTTTAAAGATGTAACAGATTGCCACAAAATAAATAATGTAAGCCTTATGTTTCAAAAGAGTCCAAGAGCTTGTGTCTTTCACTTCTGGCTTCTCTCCTGGGACTGAGCTGTGCCCAGCAAAAGCAGCCCTCCCGTCTCTGTAGCACTCCGTTTGGAATGTTGCGTGGTTTGTTTCTTTTTTTTTTTGCTTTTTGTTTTTGCAACGTTGAATCTACTTTCTTCGCTGTTCTATTCCAAATGCCATAGGTTCTGTCACTGCTCAGGGCTACAGTGATAATGCCCCTTATGCAGGAAGAAAGGGGGCACACCCCATAGCATCTGCTTTGATCTTGTGGGGGGATGGTTTGGAACGGGTGCCCAGACAGAGTGCTCAGGGTTGGGAACCCAGCCCTGGTTCCCCGGGGATCTGCCATTTCCATGCTGATTCACATTTGGAGTTCACGCCATGCACAGCGGGGCAGATTTTGCATGCAGTGTCCCCAGTTTAACTAAGATAGCTTCAGCCTTGGAGAATTAACTTCACGCGGAATGATCCCACCCTCGATCAGTTATTGGGCTTCTCTCTCCACGGTGCGCCTTTATGGGACAACTCAGAGGGAAGGAACATCTATGTCAAAAAAAATATCAGGAGCCAATATTGATCTATGCTGTCCCGTGCTTCCTAAATGCGACCGAGTGGGTCTTACAAAGGGAAAACAAAGACGCTGCCTGCAGACCCCTGGACAACAAGCTGACACGCCTGGTGTTCTGTCCGCACAGGCCGGCACTGCGAGGTGCACCAGATGGTCGGGAACTACATGTGGGACCCCCGCACCAACACGTCATTCGACATTGGTGTCAACAGGGACAGCCTGCTGCCGCTCTGGTGGAACGGGTCGGAGCCTCTGTGGGTCACCCTGACCAAGGCCCAGAGGAAGGTCTACATGTACTACTGGCCGGGTGAGTACATCCGGGCCCTGCCCGCCTTCCAACCCCCCAAACATCCCCACCGTGTCGCCGAAGACAGAGTGCGTGGGAGATGGGTTTGGAGACTGGGCCAGGGTTTGGAAAATGGGATCTTTATTCAAGGAGTATTTCTTAGGAGAATATTTGTAGAGAAATTGTTTTGAACCCTCTAACGCCGGTGCAGGCGCCATACCACTGCCTGGTGCCCCTGGCTCAGCAGTGTGGCTACAGTATGGCACGCTTTTCCTTGAGCAAAATTTTAGATGTCCAGGAGAGATCATTATAGGTTGCTTATTTGCCTTACAAGAGAATTTGGCACACCATTCCCACAGATTTTGAGTTCTATTACATTGAAAACACTACTCAAATCACTTACAACTTTTCGGTAGTGTATTTAATGAAGCCCCCTTGTATTCATATTGCGTGAGAAACTAGATGACTTTACGTGCGGCAGTGAGGTGAGGAATTGTGCAAACTGCCCTGGCTGCCATACAGGGTCTCTAGGATACTCCTATCTTGGCAGGGGAAGACCTTCAGTAAGGATGAGAGGATCGGTGATAACGAGATCATTGTCTTACCACTGTCTTCCCAGGGTGGGCTTTGTTCCTAGAGATGTGGGCGATTTGACTTTTCCATACACAGGGCTGCAGACACCATTCTCCCTAACTCTTGATGGAGTGACACTAGTGGGGGCCGCTACAGAAGAAGGTGTCGGGGAGGTCTAGGGGGAATGAAGGGCTGACTGCGGAGAAGCAGTGGAGGGTGTCTCCTCGGCCAGGGCTGGAGACAGCAGCCTCCTGGTAGAACTGTGACGGCATGGTGGGTGGTGGGGGAGGGCAGCGAGCGGGGCCGGAGAGGGGAGAGAAGGACGAGTAAGCGGAGGCTGAATCACTGCTGGCCCACACTGAGGACGTGGGCCTGTGGCAGGAGCTGGGGAGATGCTAGACGGAGGTGGTCCGGTGGAGGGCTGTTCAGGGCACTCGAGGCTGCCATAGGGCAGAGACTGGCATCACTAGGTGAGCCTGGCAAGGCTAGCGCAGGCTGGGCCTGCTGGCAGATATGGTTTCAGGGGCAGGGCTAGGGTTTCTTCAGAAGGCACCTGGGATTCTGCCTACGGTGCTCCCTTGGCTGACCCGACAAGAAGCTTTCGAGCCAGGGAGGGAGTTCAGAGAACTGCATTGCCTTACATAGAGACTCAGCGTTTCTCAGAGTTGGACGGGAAATCGAGGAAACAGGACAGTGCATCAGCCAAGCGGATCAGGCTCGCTGGTGGAGCCAAGCTCAGGGCTTGGCCCAGTGTGATGCGGCCTGAAGCCAACAGGTGGCGCTGCACTTGGAGGTCGTCCTCAGAAACCCTTGTCAACAGTACGAGGGCTCTCACGCACAGAGGTGGGAGAGCGACCAGACTGGGCACGCTTCTTCGGGGCCTACCCTCAAAGAAACCCAAGGACCATCAGGGGAACATTGCCCCAGTGCCAGAGTCATCTGCCACGGCGCCTGGTCAACGTAGCATTCTCCCTCGCAGGACTTTTAAGTGCTCCTCCCCCATGATCTCTCCCCAGCTCTGCACAGGCGTCCTCCACGGGTGATCTCCTGCCGATGGCCTTTGGGGGATGCATGGATGACACTGGTCAGGGGAAGATCCCAGAGGGGGACAGTTGCCTTGTTCCAGACTTTTCTCCGAGGAGCAGTCCCAGAGCACTGTTCTTTATCTTCTGTGGAAGAATCTGGCCCCTTCATGATAACAAACAACTTGAATTTACAGGTCACTGAGGACCTAAAAAAAACCCTCAAAGCTAATTTGCAGAGAAAGTATCTTGTCGCTCCTCCAAAACAGCTCCTTACCGGCAAGGAAGGGCCAGTCTCTTCCTTTGATTCCCAGTTCAACAGCTAATATGATGGGACGCCTTAAGGTCAGTTCGTCCTGTTAACTATCAGGAGGAAAGGAGCTAAAAAGATAGCCTCCTAGAATTTCCTCAGTGACCTCAGTGAGGATTAGCTCAAGATCTCGCTGTGTTGAATCAGGTGAAAAGTCTCTTGTTTCTTAGACGCTGCCCAGTCCTAAACTGGATACGCAAATAAAGGCTCTCTGAGAGCTGGGTCTCTCTTATGGCCCTGCCGTCTGGTCCAGCCAGAGTGGCTTGGCACCTTCCATCCTTACTGGCTGGTGGCTGAAGGATTCTGGGTCACTCTCCCCTTTCTCCCTTCCCCTGGGTCCCCTCCAGCCACAGTGGATAGCACAGTGCATGTTCATTTATCTCAGTGAGATGAAATGAAGGGCGGTGGCGTGTCTTCTAAACATGGCTTGACTTTGTTTTTCTTCTCGAATCCTCCTCTTCCTTCCTTCCTCCCCCAGGACATTGCACAGACCCCTCGAGGAGGCCTGGAAAGCCTTCCTTGCTCCAGTGAGCCGTGTTATGACACTCTGAGTCTCGCCATTGAGTCAATATTTAGAAGTGCAATTTAGAAATGGCAGTAGTTCAAGTCTTCCTGTCAGGTAGATAAAGCAGCAGACTGAAAAATTGATCGGCGGTGAGAAGCCCAGAATACCTCGCCTCGGGCCTGGAGAGAGAGAATATTGTAAACAGACCCTTTATTCTCATGCCCAATGGTACCACTGAGCTGTGCAGGGAGACGTGTGCCTCGGGAAATGCTCCCAGGCTCTACATTAAATATTTTTGGGGGCAGGCCCAAAGAAATTAGCAGGCACCGCATAGCTAGGACCTGGTGGCGTTTTTGCAAAGGATGAGAGCCCATTACGTGTCCCTCTTGGATTTTATTCCCCTGCTCTGTGCTTGTGGTTTGACGTCAGAGGAGTTCTACTGAGGGGGAGAGGGAAGGGGTTCCCACAGTCACTTCGTGTGGAGAGGAGCACAAAGCAGAGAAGGATGTGTTTTCGGGCCCTTGGGGCTGCCTCACACAGTGGTGGCCCTTTCTGAGTTTATTTTGTGGCTGTCGCGAAACACAAAACAGGAACAAAGAAGAGTCACCTTTTAGGAATTGGCGGTTCAAACTCTCCGGAGTGAGTGCCTGTTGCAGTGTTAACTCCCTACAGCCAAGCAGTCCAGGGCTCTTGGGGGCGATGACCCTTCACAGGGCCCCGAGAGGGTACTAGGGATAGTCCCACACTTGTCTGCTGGCCTCTTGCTGTCCTGTGTGGCTGTTCCAGCAAATAAGACACCTGCTGTGCAGGGAAAAGACACATCTGCCCTGGCTTCCCCTGCCTCTCTTTCCAGAGGTGAGTTGGGTGGGCAGGCAATGGTGGGGATCCGACTCAGCTTCTGTCAGGATTGGTTCTGTAGAATGAAGGCGGTTTCACCAGGACAAGCAAGGAGGCACACACGGGCTGTCAATCAAGAACTGTGGGTCGTGCACAGCGCCCTGGCCTTTCCTGCTGTGGCGGGTCCCCTACGACCTTCAGATGTGCTTGGGCACAGGGACAGTTAGGAGCCAGCTGCAATCACACAAATACGTGAGTTAACATAATGGCCAAATTCTTAGACTCTGTATGTGTGACTTCAAACATTTGGATAAAACCTGGAAATTTGTTTTCCAGGCAGATAGTTGGCATTGCAAATGAAAGGATCTAGATTTCCGCTACATTTTCCAATCACATCACCAATTTAGCATCTGAGTTTAAGACATACATAATTTTAGCCCTGGCCGGTGTGGCTCAGTGGATTGAGCCCCAGACTGCGAAGCAAAGGGTCGCTAGTTCGATTCCCAGTCAGGGCACGTGCCTGGGTTGCAGGCCAGGTCCCTAGTGGTGGTCATGGGAGAGGCAACCACACATTCATGATTCCCTCCCTCTCTTTCTCCTTCCCTTCCCCTTTTTCTAAAAATAAATAAATAAAATCTTAAAAAAAAAAAAAGATGCATGTCATTTTAGAGCCAGAAAAGGCCTTAGAATGTTGTTTGCTGGTTCCTGGCCGAGTTCATCCAGAACTCTTCAGAAAGTGATCATGACCATGGAGCCCCTCTCCAGAAAAACGCACCCATGTGTACTACACTCCCCACTCTGGGCTCTTGTAACACGGGGGCCCACAGTGACGAGGATTCTTGCCCGATGGCAACACATGCATCCGTGATATCTAATTGATTTGATCTTTTACATGTGCCGTAAACATGTGTTAACAACTCACCAAAATATCCAGTGAAACCAAGCTCTTATCATTAATGTCTTCTGGCCAAAGTAGGCTCAGGTCAAAATTCTCGAAGACTCTTTTGATTGAATTCACCTTGAGTCGTTTCCTTTGCTTGTTGTGACTTGGACAACACCTGCCTCGCTGATGTTGTCTGTCTGTGTCAGCAGAAAAAAATTACCCGTGCTCATTTCCCATTGAGATTGTCCCAAAGAAGGGATCTTCAAAAGCATTCTGCAGGGTTTCTAGGCATTGGCCATTCCTGCTGCAGAGAAACTGAGGGGGCGTGGCCTCTCTGGGCTTCTGCCCATGGGAGCCACTCCCCCAGCCTGGGGTCGTTTTCACAGCTGTCCAGCCTGTGAAATCTCCTGTCCTAGGATGGTATCTTGGCCAGAAGGACTCACAGTGTCTCGGCAGCATCCATTAAGGTAATTAGAAAGCCTTACAGACAAATCCAGGGATGAAGTTTCATTCTTCACAAATCTGTGTCTTCATAAAACATCTTAAAAGGGTGTGACTTGGGGGCTGGAAATAAGCTCTCTGGAGACAGCTGTGAGCAAAACCAGATACAGGCCCTTCTCAACCCTGAGAACTTACCCTCCGATTGGGGAGACAGATGGCGATCTCCCATCAACCCAGATAAATGTGAAAGTGCACTTGTTAATCGCAGAATGGTGGAAAGCATGCTGCATCATGGGACCATTTCATAAGGGGCTTAGTTTCACCCGGGGGTGTGATGCAACACCTGAGAGGGCGATGAGGTGGGGGTGTTGGGGGGACAGAGCATCCACAGGGAAGAAGCAGCTTGTGTTAAGGTCCTGGAAGGGATGGCAGAGCATGGAAGGTTCAAGAAACTGAGACGGGAGGGCACAGGTGCTGTGGGTGAGGTGGAGAGAAGCCGAGGCCAGGCCAGGCTCTGCGGTTCAAGCTGAAGAATTCATTCTTGTCCTGAGACTAACAGGAAGTCATTGGAAGGTTTCCAGGAGGAAGGGGACAGTGCCACACAGGCATTTGGACAAGACTGTTCTGGCTGCCGCATGGACAGCGGGACATGTGCATCTGCTGTGGGTGGACAAGGGGTGACCGACCGCCCAGGGCGCTGCTCCAAGAGCCTAGGGAAGAGGTGGGAGGAGCTGGGACCAGGGTGACCACAGTGGCTAGACACGGAGGGATTGCCAGGACCTTGGGGATGGACTGGATTTGGGATTCAGAGACTGAGTCAAGGCCAGGGAGGACCCTGTGCTCCTCCTGCACCTGCGGCCTCCCCAGGCTTGCCAACAGCCCCTCAGAGCATGGGGAGGGGGTCCAGAGGGAGGGGCCCAGTGTTGGCACTTCCCAAATTAAATCATCCCTCAGTAGAGAATGCTGAAGTCTTGGCTCTTGGTGGCTGAGGGCTGCCCTGTACCCATTTCTTGGTTGGTGCCAAACACTTCCTGGTCGATCAGTGGGCAGGTGGGCTCAGCCCCCTCTGCTGTGCCTTTCCTGGCTGGGTCAGTGGGCCATTGCCTGTCTGACTCAGCATGTGCTGATACACAGAGGTGGCACTCCCCCTGCCCCTGAGCCCTTGGTGGGCATTGAGCCCTGCTGGCTACTGTTCCCTTTCTGTGCTCCAGCATCTCACTGGGGTGCTTGGGAACCCTGGGGAAATTCAAAGCAAAGAGACCAAACATGGATTCTAGACCAGTTCAGCCGCTTCCTTGCAGGAGACAGTCCCTTCATTTCTCTGTGCTCCAGTGTCATCATTTGCCCCACAGGCATGCCCCGTGTTCCTCTCGGGCTGGCTGGCATGTGAAAGGAGGTGGGATATGCAGAGTGTGTGACCAGAGTCAATGCTCAATCCACCCTCTGTCCCCAGATCCCAGAACAAGAACTCTGAGTCCCACGGGGAGAGCCCTGGCCCAGGTCCCTCTTGGCCCCAAATAAAAATTCTTGAATTCACATCAAGAATCCAAATATATACTTCAGCAAAGACCACAGAGCGAAATGCAAGCCCTATTTTAACTCCCCAAGAGAATTCTGGGAGAGGCCATCAGGGTCAGTAAGGGACCGGAGGGGCATTCCTAGAACAGGGGCGGACAGCCAGAGCTGGCCACTGGGGTGTTGGAGAAGGGAGGGAGGACAAAGCCTGGCTCTTTCATGTCTCGGGTTGGGGGGCAGAAATACGCAGAGGTGGAGCTTAATCCTGGGCAGTGTGGCCACCAGACTGGCCCCTGGTGGTCGGCCCAAGGATTGGAGAGAGGTGGCTTTGTGGGGCCCACACGCACAGCACCCACTCCTGGTCCCAGCGGTCCTTGGAGTGGCTCAGGACCACCTCAGAGGTCAGGGACCAAGGAACCCCCAGACACACAGGGAAAGGGCAGTTTGACAGACTTGGAGACCACGAGGTGGGACTGGAGGGGCTGGGGCTCCCAGACAGGTGTGAGAGCCCCAGCAACCAGCTGCAGCGCTCAGCTCTGCTGCGGAGGCATCGGCAGCATGTCGCACCCCGAATTGACCCCATCTGTTGTGGTCCAAATACCAGGACAACACCTGTTCAGAGAAGGAGGCTGTGTGGAGAATAGCATGTGGTGCAGAGGGCAACATGGCTTTCTGCGGGAGGGGGGCCATGAGCTCACTGTAATCACGTGACCCTTTGTAAGATGTGGACAATCTTGAGCATATGCCTCAGTCCCGATAGTGAATCTGAGGGGCCTCAGGGACCCCAGGCCAGTAGTGGGCACTCATTCCTCACCTGGGAGGAGGGAGTCCCTGACCCCAGCCCCGAGATTTCTCCCATCGAAGGCTGACTAGGAGATGCAGAGATAAAACCTCCACCGGCCTCATTATGCCTTGCTGTGGTATCACTACCGACCTCCCGACCTCCCGCAGTGGAGACTCAGCAGGGGTTAGGCATCCACCCCCTCACCCTGGTTTCCCATTAGTCACTTCTGATGCCCACTGAGTCATTTCTGTTCAGTGTCGGAAGCTGCTCTAATGGACAAGCTGCTTCTCATCTCAGTCGTCCCCCGGGCTTGCTCTCCGCCCCTGGACACAAGGCCGGTCATTGGCAGCATCCTGCACCCGGCCGGCCCACCGCCCTCTGTCTCCATCAGAACACAGACGCCGCCAGACGTCCCTTGGCCCCGGAGGCCCTGCTGACCCTCGGGATCAAAGGCCCCACTTTCCCCAAGGACGTTCCCACCAGCTCCTGGGTCTCAGCTGCGTTTTCCTGGAAAAGGTTCCATGTTTCTAAGCGAGTTAATTGGCTTAGCTGTTTTAATAAGCTCTCCTGAGACATGTATTCGACAGTTGTACACCTGCCTCCTATCACAGAAAACGCAGTGCATGGGGGTTATTGTTACAAGACGTGTCAAAGTTGGCAAGCGGAGCTGCACTTGGACAGCAAGACCTGTGCTCTAGGGAGCTGCAGAGATGCAATTTTTATGGGCTGGGCCTGGCGGCCCTGGGAGAGAGTCGTGCAGAAGCAAGGAAGGTGCGGGGACGCAGTGGGTGTGTGGAGAAGGCACCAGAGCTGGGAGAGCCCAGGCTTGGGCAGCAGGGAGACCTTGGGCCGTCCCCTTCTCCCACCTGTGGCTTGTGTTTGCTCTCCGGTAAAACAAAGGTGCCTGATGTGAGGCTGCTCTGGAGGTGTCCTCAGGGCAACTATATATTCTCCATTGATTTCAGATTTTATTTTTTTCTAATGGTTGCTCTAGACACACCAACGTGCATCCCTAACTTACTCAAGTCAACTTTATATTAAGTCAACTTACTCAAGTCAATATTATATTACCTCACAAATAATGTTAGAATTTTTGAATGAGAGTGCCATTTGTTTGAATATGTTCTTTATACCCTTATTGTCATTGATTTTACTTATATTTACATGTTGTTGACCCCATAATATATTGCTATTAATTTTGTTTTAAATAGCCAATAATATTTTAAAGAAATTTCTTTTACGTTTACCCTTTCTGGCCAACACTGGTGTCATCCGTGGATTCAGTTTTGTTGACTATTTTTCTCTTAAGAGAAATAGTCTGTAATAAGACTGACTAGTAGTAGTTATGAAAAATGTATAGAGGTACATTTCAGTGTGTCTTAGCCTAGCTCATGATTTTTTATTATATGCTGAGCATTGTGTGAAAAGCTCCAGCAGAGAGTGTAGCCAGCGATATTTTCCCCCTTACGGTTTGATAATATACAAACACAGAAAAGTGTGTAGTTTCTTTTATCTGAAAAGCCATGGTCAAAAGTCCACTACTTGCAAACTCACATGACTCTGTGTCAGGTGTGGTACCTGGCCGTACGGTGTGCGCCATCAAACTTTTGAAGGATAGGTGGGGTCTTGTCTGCATTAGGGTTGCTGACACTGAGCGTGGAGTGGATACAGAGCGTGGGCCCACTCACACACAGCTGAGTAAGTGTCTCTGAGAGAGCAATGAACATCCACAAATGACGTCTGACCGATCAAACACAGGTATCTCAAGTGCTATAACTGGTCAAGCTCCCGCCGGCATTTCTCCCAGTGATGAATATTTTCCAGGAACTCGTGGGCAGGATTTACTCTGGGGGCCGCTAAACTGTTCTTCCTACTCAACAAACGGGTCTTGGAAGGGAAGCTTCCTGCTTTCTAGGTCTCTCTTAATTGTCTTCGACAGCCTTGTGCTCCCTGAACCCAAGAAAGCAGGCCGAGAGAGTTGGGGTGTCCCTGGAGCACTCAGAGCTCGCTGTGGTATGCTGGATGAAGGGATTCTTCTCGGAGGCTGCCCCACCTTCTAATAAATCAGCTGCGGCCAACTGTAGCCCAGATGTTCCCAGCTGTGACCAGATGCACGCAGGAGTGGGTTTAACGCGTTTCTTGGCAGAGACGTTTCCTTCTCCCCACATTCCCGGCTTGTCCCGTGTTCACTCACTTCCACCTTGGAAATCATTTTCCCTGGGCCACAGAAAGCTCACCATCTGGT
The DNA here is from genome assembly GCA_004024845.1 of Tonatia bakeri. Lineage (NCBI taxonomy): Eukaryota > Metazoa > Chordata > Mammalia > Chiroptera > Phyllostomidae > Tonatia > Tonatia bakeri. The sequence goes on from PVIA01001827.1 coordinate 47,873, forward strand.
CTCCTGATAGCCCTCGTCTGGGACTGTGCGATGCTGACAGCTCTCTGCACACACCTTATTGTTTCTAACCTTGAACTTTTGCTTCTGCTGCTCTCTTTGCTTGGGATGTCCTTTTCTTGCCCGCCTCCACTGCCACCTTCTCCCCTACCCCAGTGCATTGGCTAGATGTTGCCTGTAAGACTGAGCCCAACGTGGGCATGCAAGAAAGGCTTCCAGGAGGAAGTGCACCTCATCTGAGTCCCCACACCCCCCAGTAAGTGTGTACCTCACTTAGACAGGACTCCTCCGGGATGCTCCGGGTTGGAGACTCTGACTGATCCATTTGTTTCCACCGTGTCTGAACGTAGTAACTAGTTCATAGTAGGTGCCCAATAAATGCACCAACTGACTCAAACTGAAACTGGCTCATCCTTCTACCGTCTTATATTCTGAGAAGGCTGGGTGTGTCTTCCTCAGGGAAACTGCTTCTACTGTCCAGGGGCCTGGGCCAGAGAAGCTGGGGCCATAGTGACTCCTAACAGCTAAATGCCTTTTATTCTTTTACTCCATTTTGGGAGGGCCAAGGTCACGGCTCAGAGTCCTTGCTTGCACTCTGTGACCTCTAGGCTCACTCACATAGGGCCGTCCCTCTAGGTCCAGTTAGACTAGGGAAATACTGATTTTATTCTTCCTGGACTAATCAGATACCCCCTGATGCTTAATTCTAGAATAGGCAAAGGTGCCATAGGAGAAGTCGTAGTTATGAAAAAATGTATAGAAAAAAATGTTTTAATTGAGACATTTCTGTGTACTAATTTTTCGTTTCAAGTTTGGGAACTGGGAAAGACAATTATTGACTCGTTTTTGCTAGTCCCTGGCAGGGGACATACTGGGGTTGCGTAGCAACGACCGTCCAGAACCTCTGCTCCAGTTAAACAAAATTCTGGGTAACGCTACCACTTTTCAGCACGGAGTCCCACCATGTCATGAAAAGGAGCAAACTTTTACTTTGATGGTGCTGACTTCCCAAAAGAGGCTCACGGCCCTACCTCAACTCCTGAGAAAAGTAACCGTGGACTGTCTTCTTCCTCCTTAGGCTGTGAGGTCGAGATTCTCGGCGTCAGACCCACTTACTGCCTAGAATACAAAAATGTCCCCACGGACATCAATTTCGCCAATGCAGTCAGCGACGCTCTCGACGCCTTCAAGTAAGTGTCCCAGATGCCCAGCTGCGCCATCGCCCTTGTTTGTTTCCAGGACCAAACGTGAACGCTAACGTGAACTGAGAAGGCGTGGTGCAGGTGAAACAGTGTCTCAGAGAGGTGGCAGTTTAGTGAGTGCTGGTATCTCAGGAGACATTAATACGTATTTGGCAAAAAGGGAGGGTCTGTGGTGAAAGAGGTTTAGAAAACGGCTTCCTCTAACCCTCTTCTTGGAGATGCACAAAGCACTGGCATATTAGAATGTAATGCACAGTTTGAACAATGCAGAAAGTAGTAATGCCATCCTGAGCAGCACAGGAGAGTTTGTCAGGGCATGTGACCGATGAGACAGGTCAGGACAAAAACACACGTCAGTCTCAGAGGTCACTGGAAGTGGACATCAGTGGGTCGCCAGGTGGGGCTCTACATGAGAAATTGGCAACCCAGAGGCTGGGGGTGTTGGGCTCTTACATTTCCAGGGCTGGATGTGGGGTCACCTGGGCCACTGAGTGGGTCTAGGGGTGGGGTCTTTTCTGGGGCACATGAAGGTTCTGGCTCTGAGCAACAGGTTGGTGAGAAAGTGATTTTAAAATACTTAAAAACTGAGAAGGAACAAATTAAAATTTTAGGATACTAGGGGGAGGTGGGCAGAGGGAAGGAACAGGGTCTGGGGGAAGTAGCCGTTGAGTAAATGTGCCCCACGCAACTCAGGCTGCGTGCCCCTGCCTCCTCCCTGCTCTGCTTTCTCCTTCTCACCCGGAGTGCCAAACAGCGGTGCCAAACTGCGGCACCGACAAAGTCTGTGCAGACGAGGCAGAGTGGGGCGGCAGGCGTAGCCCATGAGCAGAGCTGGAACTCAGGGCGATGGGGCTGGGTCTACGTGAGGCTCTTTTCAACACATACAAAGGCTGGCCATCCCTGCTGTCTGTTGCCCTGCCATATATGAAATTTTGGAGCATAGTTGTCCCACAGACACCGCTGAACGATGCAACACCCTGTTTGGCAGCGCGATCTTTCTCGCGTCCGTCTGGCCATGACAGCTACAGGGTCTCCCAGCGTGCAGCCCGTCGTCTCAGGCGGACAGCCCGAAACGAAGGAGTGTGTTTAGAATGCCGGATGCACCTCTCTCAGCTCGGTCTCCAGTTCCTCGCTGTAATCGGAAGAGCACTCAGGGCTCTCACACACGAGTGTGCAAACACAAACACAACATACACACACTTCTCCACATCAGCCTGCTTATATACAGTGTCTTTGCGTTAGTTGGAGGAGCAGAGAGAGGGACGCAGGATGGATAGGCTTTAAGAGAAGGCAGGAGAGGTGAGGTGGTGAAGGTCTTGACCGTGGAGTCCCACCGGGGACAGCATTTTGGCACGGAGTTCATGGCAGCCTGGACACTGCACACGTCTGTGCAGGAAGGACTGACCAGTGGCCACATCTGACCTGGGCCTGGCCCCCAGTGCTCATCGGGCTCCACCGACCCAAGTCACACATGTGTCAGGTGCTGCCTTTGCACATGGGTCACTTCAGTGCAAGCAAAGGAGCCGGGGAAGAGCACGGATGTTTCTGACACTCGTCTGCTCGAGTGGCGTCAAAGGCTTTATTGCCACTGACGCGGTTTGCTCTACATCCTGGCCCCACTTAGGTGTTGTTCCCCCTCCCCCTCGACACATGCCCCTTACAAACGAGTCTGCTGGCTCTCTGACAGTTAAGGACCTGTCTCAGGTCTCACACAGTTGGTAGGTGGTGGACCAGAGCCCAGTCCTGCCCCTGGGGCTTAGGACCCAGCCTTTGGGGGCCTCTCCTGAGAGTGAGGTGACGACCACTTCAGAGGCGACTCCTCTGTCCTTCTGGCTACCCCTGCCCTCCCAGGATGCCCTGGCAGGGAGCCGGGTGGGAAGTGCAGGGAGGGGGGCTTCCTTGCCATTCTCCTCTTGGGGCTGTGCTGTGCCTGTGGCCTGTGCAGGGTGGTGGCAGAGTGGTGGTCTTCCCGGGACTTAGGTGCTCGGTGGCACGCAGCCCCACGTGAGGGGACACCCAGGCAGCACTCCTGCCCATATGGCCCCTTGCCTGTCAAAGTAGGAAGCAGTTTGAGACCCACGTTGCTTAACTGTCCTCCCAGAAGTTCTGTTTGCAGGATGCTCATGCTCCAGAGGGCAGAGGAAGGAGAGGGAGGCAGGAGTCCAGTAAGCCTGAGTAGCTGGTGTGGGGGCTGCGAGGGGGGTGGGGATGAGCGGGGCAGCATCCAGGGTGAGCAGGGGCAGATGTGACCCTGTGGGCCTGCAAGGGTCCAGCTGTGCTTCCAGGCCTGGCCGGGCTGGGCAGACAGACTGACGCAGCTGGTCCAAAGGTTGGCCAAGTCACAGTGGGGCCACAGGAACTGTGGACCGAGCTGCTGTCTTTTGTCATGCTCCAGATGGTAGGTAGCAACAGCTCCAATGTCCTGGCCTTTGTCCCCTCTCCCTGTGACTCTGAGGAAGAGGAGTGAGAACGCAGGCTCAGCAAAGCCATCTAGAGGCCTGTCTGCGTGGAAAAGACAAATGCAGTTTGTCTCCCTTCTACTGTGTCGAGGCCGTTGCAGACCCCGCTTGTCAGCCCCCCAGGACGGCCTTGAGGAGGTGCGTCAGGTGGGACAGGGAGGTTAGAGAGACTCGGAGGCCTCCAGGTTAGTGAGGAGAAGCGAGAATTTAAGCCCAGGCTTTTCCAGTTCCGATGCCCTGCTGAAGTCTAATGCTCACCATTAAAGCCCTGTCACGTTCTCGCCCCTTAAGTCTAGGAGAACGATGCAACAGTTCAAGTGAATTTGTTTCCGAGGGGATCAGGAGACGACTGGGATGGTTAAAGGGGACTGTAAGGAACACCGACGAAGGGAAAGGACGATAGAGAATCACTCTATCATTATTATTATTAGATGTAATTATTATTAGATGCAGAAATGCTTAATAACTTCAAGGACAATCCAGCCACAGTCCTGGGGACGGCTGTCTCTGTCAGGTGAAAGTCATTTCATCCTGCCGGCTTTCTACAGGGTGGCAGCTAACTGTACAGGGCTCGAACCGGTAATTACGTCTGCTGACCCGTGAGCAGGCTTATTAGAAGCTACTCTTGCACCACACTGGAACGGCAGGCAGTTGTATTTTTTGGCCGTATTTGTAAGTTTTGGGTTCTTTTTGTTAACAGTCAGCAACTGCAACCATTCCTTTAAATTGTCTCCGTTTCTTTCTCCCCAACTCTTTCTCTTTCCAATCTACTTCCGTTGGGGAAAATGGATGAACAGGGACAGTATGAACTTTTTACATTGGAAAGAAGTCTGGACAGAATCCTGAGGTGACGGGAGACCTGCGTGTCCCTGAAACCCCAGGACTAGGGGTCCCTTGCAGCTCTCAGGTAACTGGGCCAATGACCACATGTCCTTCTGGCATGGTTCCTGCACCTTAACGCTATAAATAGCCAGTCCCAGGTCTGCAGGCATTTCCACCCATCGCTCCTCACCCAGCCGCTCCATGACAGATGAGCTGACTGGTGACGGAGCCCAGACCCATGTGGAGAACAGCTGGAGACCCAGAACTTGTCAGCTCCACTCCAGACAGGCGAGAGCTCCCAGCCCCTGAAGACATAGGTCCCTGATGAATCCGACAGACCCAGCCTCAAAGCCTCCTGCAAAAAGCACGTGTAGAAACCCCTATCTCGAGGCACCCCACACCCAGTGCCGCCAGCATCTGGACCTGACAGCTTCCTGAGAAGAAGCCATCAGGTCCATCTGTGGGAATTCCTGGCCTTCTGATCACGCGGAGGTCTGTGAGTACGGCAAGTAGCCTGAAAGAAACCAGCCCAGTGGCTGCTGTAGTGGAGCGAGGTGTCTAAGATGGAGTGACTTAGAAGCATTTCATTGAACTTGACTGCAGCAGGGGCCTTGTGTGAGAAAGGTTCTCCACACACAAGCCCTGCACCTACACGTAGGTTCCACTCCGTGAATCGTTCACCTGGAGTGCTGTGCGTGCGAGTGCACAAAGCATCTGCATGCTGAGGCTTCTCTGGGAAAATGACTGTCTGGAAGGTTCCATGTGTTCAGACGTGGAGGTGGAGGAGGTGCCATTACCCATCGGGGTAATGAACTTGGGCCTCAAAAAAAATTTAGGGGAATGCGTGAAAATGCCATTACGTAGGAAGGGCGTTCACCCGCCACCTACACATTTGCAGTGGCTTTTAAAGTGACCTTAAAGTGACTTTTGTTCTTTGCTGTCTCTAGTTGCTGAGAGAGGGAGGATTAGTCATTCACACATTAGCGAGTGTGAATAATGACAATATTACCTGTGATAAACACCTAACTAACAACCTAACCCCATCCTCGTCGCCCAAGATGCTGGTCATGACATTTGTAAAGAGGGGACAATTAATTTTGTTCTAAAAAGAGAAAAGGACATTTGGGTAGCAATTTTACTTAGCATGAAAGCAAGGTGCCCTCAAAACCGTGAATGAAGCACACCTCAGGGCAGGCAGTGGAACATCACAGTATCATCAAAGGGTGCCCTTGGCAATGGCGACCACGATGAAGAAAGATACTGTTACAGAACGAAAGGGGTCCGTTGGCTTGTGCGCATCAAAGCCCAGTCAAAAGCAAACAGGAGTTTGCAGTGAGGGAGTAAGGGTGTATTAGTTGGGGAAATGGCACCAAGCCCAAGTCACAGGTAAGCCAGCGTTCCAAGACTGGCTCCCTGATGGCTTCCAGGGGGTGGGTTATGTGGAAGAAAAATTATTCATCATGGTGGCTAAAGGAACTGGGGTGGTGGCCTCTGCTGATTGGTTGGTTGAGGCCAGGGTGGGTGGTTGGCCCTGGCCTCACTCTGTCTGGTTCACGAGGGCGTGGTCTGCAGTCCACTCTGCTCTCAGGGCCCGAAACACACCCGACGCCGAGATGTTCTCTCCAGCTTGACGGACACTCTGCCTCTGTGCTCAACAGACCCGAGGCTTTGTCCTTAAGACAGTCTCATGCTGACCCGAATCTGATGTCCTAAGAGCCCAATGACTAAGGAAGGGAGTGGACAGACTGGAAAGGAGAAAGGGTCGAGTTAAAGGAATGGTGTTTCTGTGCGGTGACAATACCAGAACGTTCTCTGGGGACAGTGTGGTGGATGACGGGGATGGGGACATTCGCGAGCGCAGGCTGGTGAAGCGCTCTGACCGTGGAGGTGACAGGTCCGCGTTTCCAGGTAGCTGCGCCTCCGGGGTCCGGGAGGCCTTGGGTGACTTTGCTCTACTCCCTTGTCTGCACGGTATGCACACGCTTCTCAACAGGGACGCCTTCCACCAACCATAGCTCCAGGACCTGGAGGCCTATCCAACCCGCAGACTTGAGCCTGTGCGTGGAGAAGTGAAAAGGGCTCAGTTTCACTCTGCTGCCTTTGCCGAGTCTCCCTCCAGCCTTCTTGGGGCTGGTGGGATTCCTGTAAGAACAGCTTCCATGAGATCAGCCGGGTTAAGCAGGATGTGCTGTGGGCTGTTGAGACCTTTCGGGGTGCTGGTGTGTACCCCACCTGGTTTGGGCCTCGGCTGCACCTCTACCTGGCTGTGTGGTGCTGGCCGTTGAGGATGTCTGTGGAAGCCCTCAATGCAGTGCTGGCCCAGAGGGACTATCATTCACTAAGCACCCACCGTCGTTATCCATCCCACTGGCAGTTACAGTGTGCCTGCTGTGTGCCAGATCCTAGGTGTGAGCTGAGCGAATGAAGCACCGGCCCTAGGGGGAAAGACTTGTACAAGAGAGTGAGAAGGACGCACAAGTGGACAATTGCAGCCAGGGTGAAAACTTGCAACCAGAGATGAACCTAACGCGCTACGGGAGCGCCCGGAAGGGCCACTCAGCTGAGCCTGGGCTTCAGAGCCAGCCCCCTGGAAGAGGCATCATCCCCCCCTGCCCCAAGACCTGGGGGTGGGCAGGATGTGCGAGCCCGCTGTGTAAATCACACTGCATGAACGACTGTGCAGCTGCTCTGGTCCCCGTGTGGATGGCTGGGCCCAGGGCGCAGCAGGCTGTGCGCACACACATTCCTCCATTCCTCGTGCTCTGAGTGTGGGGAGGCCACGCCACCACATGTATGTGCGTGTGTTTAAAATGTAGCTTCTTATCTACTGTTTTCCATGGAATATTATTCTGTATTAGTTTTAGGTGCCCAGCATAGTAGTTAGACGATTATGTACTTTACACAGTGATTCCCCCGATATTTCTAGTATCCACCTGGCCCGTATCACCTGGCTCATTTTAAGGGGTCAGCTTTGCTTGGCCCTCACAGGGGACCAGCTGCCGAGTGAGAGCTGAAAAGGCCGGCGGGGTCTCTCTCAGCTGGACTGCCCCCTCCCTTCCCCCCAGGAGTGGCCGGGCTGATCTGGCCGCCATCTACCACGAGCGCATCGACGTGGAGGGCCACCACTACGGGCCCTCGTCCCCACAGAGGAAGGATGCCCTGAAGGCTGTGGACACCATCTTCAAGCACATGACCCAGTGGATCCAGGTGACCACAAACAAGGACCCCCAGGCTACCCTGCCTTCTTGACACTCTCCTTCTGTCTTCTCGACTGTCACCCCCCTCAGCACCTTCTCTCCTTCCCTTCACACACACCTTTCAGGTATCAGGAGACCCCCTGTTTTACAGGCAGGCCAGTGGGCGGGGAGTAACTCAGACCTGCGTCATTAGCCAGCTCGGCTGGCGAGATGGCCCCGAACCTAGGCAGTTTGGGAGCTGGCTTGGCACGGACAAGGAGCCAGGCCTGGGCTCCTTCTCTCCTTCTGCCATATCCCGTCTGAAAGACTCTTTAAGCAAGGTATTCTTTTTGAAAACTGTCCCGGGCTTTATTTTCACACCTGTGAAATGGGTGCGTGACAGCTCTCAGATCACCACACACATCCAGTGGAAGAGCCACAGATGACAGCATACGGGCACCTTGTGAGGCGGACAGCCCGTGTGTGTGGGCTACAGTGCTATTGGGCCGGGGACCGGGCCGCCCCGCGCCCCCCCACACAATGCTTCTGCCGAGATTTCGAGCTGTGTCATCAGGGGGGAAGAGGAGATGATTGAATTCAGAATTGGGAAGCATTTTTTTTTCCTAGAACACATAGTTTAAAACATCTCTTTACAAGACTTCTTTCCAAGAGTGTGTCTCTCTGTCTCTCTCTCTGCGGGTGCTGTCGTGACCGCCTCTGTCCACCCACAGGAGCGGGGGCTGCAGGACAAGCTCAATGTCATCATCTTCTCGGATCACGGAATGACGGACATTTCCTGGATGGACAAAGTGATCGAGCTGGACCAGCACATCAGCCTGGCTGACCTGCAGCAAGTGAAGGACCGTGGGCCTGTAGTGAGCCTTTGGCCGGCGCCGGGGAGACACTCTGAGGCAAGAGGCCCCAAGATGGGGAAGGGTGGGCGGACTGCGGGCTTGATCTTTGTGCCCTACGTAGCAGCTGGGTGACCTCTGCCAAGGTTTCACCCTCCCCACCTCTGTGTCCTCTTCTCCGAGATGGGTGTGCTGGTGTCACCGCCCTGAATTTTAGTGGCAGCTAATGAGATTGAGGATGGACCGTGTTGAGCACGTTGAGTTCTTCGCCCTGAATAGGGCTGTTTTATGATTGGCCCCAGTGCAGCACTTCTCAGGCCAGATCAGATGCGCCCACAGAATGCTCTTTCCCTGGAAGACAGCCACCTGTCTGCGTTGTGTTCTTCAGGGACCCGGAGATAAGAAGGTGATGAATGAGCCGGCGGAGGCCGTGCGTGCTGTGGGCCAGCGCCTTATCTCGGGACCCACGCTGCTGGGGCTCAGGTCCCAGCTCTGTCATAACCGGGCGGCTCTCTGACTGGCCCCTCTGCCGTTCTCTGTCCGCGTCCATGTAGCTTCCTTCCTGGGCTGCAGTGAAGCATGCACAGAGAAGCACGCACACAGAAGCACGCAGGGCCCACTGTGAGGACTATGTACGTGTCACTTATTATGATTGTCACCATCAAAGGGCGAGGCTCCCAGAAGGGAGCGGGATTAAGCTCGCTCCCCTCAGTCACTGCCTGCTGGGAACTCAGCACCCTGAGATAACTACGCCTCTACTTACCCTTCTTCCCATACACTGGTTACATCTGGCAGAACTTGGTGAGTCACCCTGAGAAAATGAGGAGGAACGAGGGGCACCCTTGGGGGACTGCTGTACCCAGGTGGTCTGGTTGCCTTCCAGAACAGGCTCTGGGGATTCTGCTCACCCCCAGGGAAGACTGCTCTGGACCAGGAAGGGTGTCTTCCTCAGGGGAGGCCTGGACCACTGCCCGTGGCGGTGCTAACCGTGGTGGGCCCGGGGCCTCCAGCCAGCCTCACAGCAGTGAAACAGTGATGCCGACTGGTGATGGGAGGTGGCTGGTGTTGATCGGGCACGCGGGTGCACTAGGGTCTACTCTCTTTGGCCCACCGAGGCTGTTCTCCCAGCCCCGCCCACTCCGATGTGAGTCTCAGCTCTGTCTGATGGGGGGCTGAGGAACACAGTTGCCAACAATGCCAGCCCTCCCCGGCCTGGTCCCATTCCCTGGTGGGCCTTCCTTCCTCCTCAGGAAGTGGAGACGCTGAGTGTGTTTCCATGAAGCCCCCAGGAACTCCCTAAGTGGGAGATGGGAAGGCGGCTTTACGCACTGGCAGGTCCTGCGGAAAGTGCTTCTTGCAGAGAAGCTCCGTTCTCCTGGCAGGGAACAGTGTCCTTGTCTCCAGTCTGGCTCTCAGGAAGGTGCCGTTTCCAGAACGCCGCGGCATCGGCCGCTTATGAGCTCGGAAGCGCGTCTTCCAGCACGGCGTTGAAGCCAGGCAGTCGTGAGCTGCCTGAGGCAGTGGGCAGATTATTCCAAGGTGGGGGCCTATGTCTGGGCGACAGTTTGTCACGTGAGGGACACGACAGTTGGTGAGAGCTGTCATGTGACATCAGATATCCCCCCTCTCCAAAAGCTTCCAGCAAATGCACCCCACTTCCCTTAAGAACTATGGCTTTTCTTAAGGAGGAAATTGTAACTCACGGGGCCGTTGGAAACCCTCTACTGAACAGCCTGAAGACCAATTCATTTCAGAGCTGAGTAGATGAACTCAGACTGACATTCGGTTATACCCACAAGGATTCGCTGACCGAAGGCCGGCAAGTCAGTGTCAGCCGGTGGGTTTTAATCTTAGCCACAAACACTGAAGTTGCTGTTGAATACTGGGAATATGGACAGAGTTTGCCGCGTCCTCAGTGGCGAACGGCTACCAGTGCTTTTAAGATTCAAGCGCAGGTAGGACGCGCTGTAGGTGAAGTCCAAGAGCAGATCCGCTTTCTTTGATCTCGGTGGTGCCCGATTCATCATTTTCCTTTTCATTGTATTTTAATATTTCAACATAAGTTTTTGTAATTTGTTCCTTTATCATTTAGTAGACACCAAAAACAATTGTTATAAAATATGTGTAAGGTGGAAAGGATAATGTTACAGTGACACCTTAGATTCAATAAACAGGTAAGAAACAGGACATTGCCATGCCCCGTGCTGACTCCTGGGAGCCTTCCTCAGACCCCTCACCTTTGCGGCTGCCTCAGGGAAAACCAGTGTTCTACATGTTGGGTTATCATTTCCCTAATTCTCTTTATAGTTTTACCACATAGGGTCTTTAGTTTTGTAGTCACTAGAACTTTATATGATAGGAAAACTCTTGTCTGTATTCTTCTGCAACTGAAATCCCCAGGGTTCTCTCAGGTGTTCTGTGTAGCTGTAACCCATTCCTCTTCGTTGCTGTATAGTATTCCACTCCCAAGACATGCCATGATTCATTTGTTCGTTCCACTGTGGCTGGGCTTTGGGGCTATTCCAGTTTGCAGTGTGATCCCTCTGCATGCCCCCAGGGGCACGTGTGTGAGGGGCTCTTCAGTCTTACTGCAGAAAGCCACCTTCTTTCCTGAAACACACAGAAGTTTCTCGTTTGTGCCTAGTCACATCTGTTTGTTGTTTTGGTCATTTCTTTCTTTAGTTTTGTGAGGTCCTCCCTCTCCTCCAGGCCCGACACATACTCACATGTATTCAGAAGGGGGATGAAAAACCGGCCGCTCTCGACTTCCTTTGCAGGTGTACAGCAAACTGAGAGCGGTGCCGCACATGACTGCCTACAAGAAGGAGGACATACCCAGCAGGTTCCACTACAAGAACGGGAAATTTGTCTCTCCTTTGACCTTAGTGGCTGATGAAGGATGGTTCATAACCGAGGTACTTATAAAATATATGACAATGTATTCAGTAGACGACTTCTATCAGACAACCAAAGATACATGACTACTCAGCTTTCACACTGCAGAGATCTGCTTGCACTTAAGTGTTGCTCATTGTATCATTTTGTTCTTGAGAGAATCAAGAGGTGTGGCCAGGGGGCTCGGACAGAAACTGTGGGCTGGGCCCTGGAGTGTCGGTTTAGCCTGCAGGGCCCCAGACTCACCCTATTTTGACGAGCGGACCCTAATGCAGCTACCTGAGCTCACAGTGCGACTGATTCGGTTTAAAGGGGCAGGATGGCTGTGAACCAAAGCAGCTGCTTTAGGGCAGTGGAAAGCAAAGAGGCGCTCAGCTTTGCTTTTGCCTTTAAGAGAAGTGTTTGGCACATGGCACTCTGTAGATCTGGGTTGCCATTCACCACCTTGACGTTACAGAGGAGATTGTGTCGCATTTGGGGTCCAAACTGTGGTCACTTCATGCCCGAATGATGTCAGTGGCCGCCTCCTTGCTGGCCCGGACACCAAGGTCATCAGACTCTTTGATCAGCTTCTGATATTGGGCCAGAGAGTGAAGGCCCGGCCCTTTGGGGAACTGTGGTCCTGCCCTGTCCAGAGCACTGAAGAGGGCCCAGTTACGGCAGACATGAGTGTGAAGCTGGGCTGGGGAGAGAGCAGACTGCAGGCAGAGGAGTGGCAGATGTTGGCACAACCGGCCGAGACCCCCGAAGTAGGACGCCTAAGACTAGTACTGAACCTGCCAGAGAGATTAGGTGGTGATCAGGCAAATGAGGGGACATCTAGGGACCTGGGTGTGGGACAGTGGGGGTTCCTGGACATGCAGTTCAGTCATTCAGGAGGCCTGAGCTGCTCTGGCAGGCTCTCAGACAGGGAAGCACCTGGTCAGCACTGTCAGCTGTGCTGTCCCCAGGCTGAGTGGGGTCCTTCTACAGACTTGGCTTCCTATGCCAAGGGATTTTAAAATTTTATTGATTGATTTGAGAGAGAGAGGAAGGGAGAGAGAAAGAAATATCGATGTGAGAGAGAAACGTTGACTGGCTGCCCCCCGCATGCACCCTAACCATGAATCGAACCCTGCAACCTAGGCCTGTGGCCTGACCGGGGGTCAGACCGGGAGCCTGCTGAGTCACAGAACGTTGCTCCAACCAACTGAGCTACGTGGCCACAGCAGGCCATGCAACTTTAAGAGTCTCCAAGAGGTTCACCTCTGCCCCTCATGTTCTCTCCTCTACCAACCAAAATGCTCCTCTTGGCTTTCTCACATTATCTGAGATGCACCTGGCGCGAGGGTGCTCCCGGCTCAAGGCACCCTCACCTGGAGCGGTTTTCTCAGGACGTCGCACTGAGCACACACGCCGTCGCATGAGTGTCTGACTTCATTGTGTGAAGCTGGCTTTCCAAGTCGTACAAAAGGCCTTATTCTTGAAACTCGTTCATTTTAGAAAATTCTGCTGGAATGTCTTTTGCGTTTTTAAAGCAAGCAGACGAGTTCATTCACAGTTGGCTGGCACTCGTTTCTGAGGTTTCTGAGCACAACGGTGCATCTATTGTTCCTTTTCTCATACTGAGCTGAACTCAACTGCCCCAAGAGGCTGCTTCCTGGTGCGGAGGGAGGTTGTAAGAAGGCAGAGGTGATCTGGGGTAATTTGCAGGAAAACAGGCTTAGGTAGGGACAGTGGCAATGCCAGAGGTCATCTTTAAGAGACTGGACAACTAATGAGGTGCCGGGGCAGAGGCCCTGCACCCCTCCAGGAGGACAGGACAGACACAAGTGAAGCCACAACGGCTGTCAGGACACGGCATCTGGGCTGTAGCATGATTTTCTGATGAGTGATTAACACAGTGATGGGGGACCCAGGGGTATCAGTCAAGATGTTCTTGGTTATAAGTCAGAGGCCACTTGAATAAATGTGGTTTAAATAATAGAGATTTATTATCTCATATAAATGGAAATCTGGAGGTAGGCAGTTGTAGGGCTGGTTTATGAGCAATTCAGTGCTATCAAGGCCCTGAGCCGGCTCTTCTGTAATTCTTTAGGTTTTCCCCTCAGGGTCACAAGATGGCTGCTGTAGCTCCAAGTGTCACATCCCTTCCATTATCCCAAAGCAAGAAAGAAGAGGTGTGGCTTTTTCTTATGTATCTATTACTTTTGGCAGGGAGAAAAAAAAATATCCCAGCCTCAGAGGCAGATACAGGTTTTGTGGGACCCTGGCAATCATAAAATTTGGGGAAGGGGGTCTCTCTTTAAGAAAAGAGAGGATAAAATTATGGGCAGGGACCTGGAAGAAATCCATGCAAATGAGAAGCCCTGATGCTTACACTTTTTAAACTCCACTGTGAATCCACTTCTGCCCAGAACCCACTAGCAAACTTCTGCTTAGGTCTCATCAACCAACTCGCCAGAGTGGCTAGAAAGTTCCTGCCTCGGGTCCACTGTGGTGCTAAGACCTGGTGCCACGCTGAAGTGCAGGCCACACCCACCAGACAACGGTGGGACAGGGGCTGGGGATGAGGCAGACTCATCCTGAGAGCTTAGAGCAGCAAACAAAGGATATGGAAAGACGGCAAGGACACAGTGCTCCTGGTCCCTCAGAAAGCCCAGTGAGAACCCCATCATGCCTGCCCCTTCCCACCACCCTGCAGCGACTCCGAGTACCTGCTTTCCTGCAGAAACTGGCAAGTTCCAGTATCTTCTGAGGGTGAAGCCATATAGCAGCTGCATGCTATATTATATATCACTTTTGTATACATTGCACAAGTACACAGACACATACACACATATGTTTGTGTAAATCAGAACTAGGGCTGCCCATTATTTCACTGGATGGCTTAGGAAAGGGTGGGGGGAAGCCACGACAACAGGAGGAAAGACTGCCTATAATCCTCTTCCCCTTCCACATATCCCCCACTCCCTCTCTTCCAGAATACAGTCAATAATATTGTGATGAGTTTACAAGGTGACAGATGATTACTAGAATCAGTGGAGTGATTACATGGTAAGGTATCGAAATGTCGAATCACTGTATTTTATACCTGAAACCAGTATAACCAACACAAGATTGTATACCAACCGCACTTAAATAAAAAGTGACTTAAAAAAGAAAGAATGCCTAACTATTGACAATTACTTAAACACTTTTTAATATACATACAATCATTTCAGAAAGGAGATAATTTTTTTTAAAACACTTGAAGCAGAAACTTTTTTTAGAAAGACATTGGAGGGAAGCTATATAGGCCGTAAAAAAAGTAAGATTAGTTCGGAGAGGTGAGTGCTGACCCGCTGCACGTGGAGACTGTCAGGGTTACGTCATGTGACTGAGTCGCTAAACCGTCTGCCACAAAACGGACCAACATTCTTCACACCTGGCTCGTGAGGCACTTGGGAGTGACTCCTCCCCCGCAGTTTCAGTGACATAAACATAGTTATTTTGCCCTTTGTAGATAAGAAATCTATCAAGAAAAATTTCTTCTTAAAATTTTGGTCGACGGCAATGATGAAATAATAATAACTACCTTGGATTAAGTACCTCCGGCTCCTCCTGGTAATTCTCCCAATGGCTCTGCCTCGCGGACGCCGTGAGTCCAGAGAGTAACATTACATGACATGAACTGGGACACACATGTGGTTCTGAGTGTCCTAGCAGCCATCCTGGAGAGGGGAGGACACTGGCGGCATTAACGGGGCTTGCGGGGTCTCCAAATGCGGACACGAAGATTTCTCTGGAAAATCATGGTTGTCCTTCTGTCCGCAGAGAAATTTAGGTCTCTTGTAATCACTACTGTGCATACCTTAGTTCCCTAAACGAAATGCCTCGGTCATTTTACTCCCATGCTTAAATTTGTGGATTTTTTTAAATTTTTGAGGCTCACATGTTAAAAAATATGTAATTTCTGATTTCTACTTTGATATAACCTTGAAGTTCTATTTCTTTGTCTTCCCCAAATCCTAGGAACGAGAGCACCCACTCTCTCCTTGTTGTCTTACACGTGTTTCTCTTCCATCTTTCTGCTCTTTATTACGCTTGCTTGACTTCGAGGATTGAAAACTCCCTTCTCTCACCTGTTCCCGCTCTGTGCCAGGGCCCCTCACCCGCCAGGTGCCAGCCTGCGGCATCCCTCCCCACGTGGCAAAGGCACCTGGGTTTTGTGCCACCCCCGTGTCCCAGCGCACAGTCCTGCCGGATGGCACCGAGCCTGCGGCTGCGCAGACCTCTGGGGCCTGCAAGGATCCACCCTGGGTCCGGCTCTGGAGAGCCCAGAAACATTTTCCCTGGTGCAGCCCTGATCCGGGAGACAGCTGAGTCAGGACACATGGATGCTGGCCGGGGGCCAAGAGACTGGATTCCCTTCTCCCTTGCTCCCTGCGGCTGCCATGCCATCAGCCTGCATGGTTTTGCTTCCGTTCCCATAGAAACACCAACATTTTGCCACCAGTTTAAGTTTAGCAGACTCTGAGGTGGCTGGCTGCTCTAACAGGAAGACTTAACTGAGTTAGATTTTGTTTTGTTTTTAATGGTCGTTTAGAGCGCTGTCACTGAAAAAGATAAAGATGGGAAAACAGATTTCATTTGTCACTCGGAACCGCACGGTTCCCTGGTGTGACTGCTGACGCTGCTCCTTGCATGGAGGCCCCGGCCGTTTGCTTCTGCTCCACACCCTTTGATACACAGGCTGGATTTCCAGCCGGGGCCAGCCCTTTCTCTGCCTTCTGCTCCCCCCGAATAGTCTCAGAGAACTAAAATGAAGAAGCAAAATCCCAGGCGGCCTGCAGAGGTCAGGTCCCAGCCTTCCACACCTGCCAAGCAAGGAAATAGGGGTCCCAGTTGATGCCATCACCTCCTCTGTCTCCCTCAGACCCGGGCACTGTCCTCTGGAAAGCTCCCATTGCTTGTCCTTGCCAGGGGACAAGGGTCACAGTCTCCACTGGAGCGTCTGAGCCTGGAACAAGTGGGGTGCATTCCCCGAGCCCAGGCGGTTTCCCACAGCCCCCTCACTGCCCCATGTCCCACCCACCCCTCCCCTGGGAGGCACTGGGACAACCTGGTTGTCACCATGGCTAGGGTGGCCCCAGGTCCCTCAGGAAGTGGGCCCAGAGATGCTAAATGTCCTTGGCATGTGGGACGGTCAGGAGCAACACAGCACAATGTAGAGTGGAGACACGGGGGCAGTTTCCGCCAAACTCAGGCACACTCTCCTCTGTCATGAAACCCACGTTCCACCTAGGAAGTCAACTACCATGTCCAGCAAATATCTGAAGAGTGCCTACTCCATGTAACCCAGCAAGGCTCTAATTCCGGCTAGAGTAAGGAGCTGCTGTCCTCCCAGACTTCCAGCCCAGGGAAAGAGCCAAACATGGAATCGGCATGCACGCCATGCACAGGGAGGAGTGTGCAATTACAACACAAATGCATTCTGGGAGAGGCCATCTGGGAGGAGAGGAACCCCTGTGACACGAGGGGCAGAAGTCTCTGGGGGCTGAAACCTAGAGGATAAGTGATCATCGATCAGACAGGAGGGGGCTGCGGTGGGGGTGCTGCTTTCCAGACCAAGGACTGAGATGCTTGGAGAATCAGAGGCAGGAAAGAAAGATCTTCGAGAATGAGAGGAACTGACAGAAGGGGCCACGTGGCCGATGGTGGGGAGTGAGGAGAGGAAAGGGGCCTGGGCGAGGCGGTGCGGGGAGCAGGGGTGTGACTGATTGGCTGGGCCTCAGCAAAGACACTGCACTCTCTGCAGGGCAGTGGAGAGTTGCAGACAGTTCTAACGGGGGAGCACCGTGACCGCCACCTTCAGGACGCGGTAACTCACAGCTCGTGAGAAAGAGTTGAGGAACGGAGGTGGTGAGCAGTTCCTTCGAAAATCCTGTAGTCCTTACACACCCACTGAATACCAGACGACCGGTGTTACTCCCTACACCTTCAGTGAGTCATGATGAGTGCTTTAAAACAGTCCCCACTTATCAGGGATCATCAGCAACTTTAGAACAAACCCCCACGACCACCTCCAAAAGCTTCAATGATGTGCATATCGAGTTATTTTACATTTTGTAGATAGTAAATGTATCAAGAATTTTTTTTTCCAAAATTTTGGTCAATAATTACAACAGCAATAATAGCTACTTTGAGTTAAGTGTCTCCTGATTACTGTCTCTGCATTGTGGATGTTGCCACCCCAATTGTATGAGCTGATTAGGCTCAAAGTTTTAAATGTCCTGCCTAAGTTTACAAAGCTAGGAAGGACAAGGCAGGGCTTGAACCAAATATAACCAATAAGCACACAGTCTGTCCAGTTTTGCAAAGGCCCTCCAAATCTCGCATCAAAGTGTTCGCCGTCTTTCTGACTTCCCGTTTCAGAGGCACAGACTCGCCCTCCAGGTTTTCAGAACGGGCTGCTTCGCACCAGCAGGAACAGAAGTTCTGACATTATCATTTATTCTCGTTCTCGCTCATGCAGTTCTGCAAAAACCTCTCCACCAGCTCAGCTGTTCACTTGGCTTCCTCTTTCTCTTCTAAACCCCAGGTCCGCCCTTTCCTACTGCCAACAGGGATGATTTGCACATGCATGAACCGCAGTAGTCATGTTTGTAGAAATGATTTGTCCAGTGCAAGGCCCAGGTGAATTTTTTAAATGGTTGGAGAGATGTAACTGCTCTCCCGACATGCTCCATGCTCCCTGCCCCCAGGCCCACACGCAGAGGTTCCAGTAACATCACCCATCCCAATAAACAGTCAGGACAATCACTGGAGTGTCCCTTCCTCCCTGGCTCCCTTTAAGTCCAACTCAAACACCATCTGTCCCATGAAGGGCCCAGCTCGTCCCTAACTTCCTCCGTCTTAGAATTCTCATAAAACCCTGAATCGCTCCCCCAGGGGCTATATTTGTCTGTCTGCTTTTAGACTCTTTTTTCTGGGATAGAAACTCCTTGAGGTCAGGTCTGTGGCATCTTAACCTTCCTTTTCCTCCATGGAAAACTAGTTCATGGCCAAGGATATGTTCGTGGAATATGAATTAAATGAATTAATCATTGAGATTAAATACGGATTAAATATTGAGATTCTTGGTTCCACATGTTGTCCAGTTTATAGGTGTGTAAATCAGTAACCAAGCAAACAGAGAGGAAAGCTAAATCAGGCCTTGAACTTGAGCTAGTTATTAGTAGCCCTAGAAGAGACTTCAATGAGGAAAAGGTGTAGAAACCACCAATGGAATTCCCCGAGCTTCCATTAGCTTGCAGCTGGAGCCCAAGGGCAGGACGCGTCAGCTCTCTGCTGTCCCTCTAGTCTCAGGGCCAACTCCTGTGGCCTCTTTTGGACAGCGTCCGCCTCATGCCGCTGTGCTCAAAAATGTGGCCAGACCCTGGTGAAAGATCGTGAAGCCTGGTGTCTCATTATCGCTCTTCTGAGTGGAGGAAAAAATGCAGCAAATTCAGGCCAGGCTTCTCAGGGAGGCCAGTATATGTCTCCAGAGGAAAGGTTTATTTTGAAAGCTGGCAAAGGATACGCCATGCCAACCTCCATTCTAAGGCCTGTGGATGATTGGCAGTTAGGCCTGGGCCCAAAACATTTGGGGAAATGAGGACAATCTGGGAAACGTGGCTTCTGAGTGTTAGTGGCAGCCCGAGTGGTATTGTCCAGGCCCGACTCACTGAGCTCCAGGAAGGTGGGTGTTGAGTGCTGGAAGCTGCTGGCTTTCTGGTGGTGATTAGGGTCGTCTGCATAAGCGTCTGAGAACACACGCATGCCCTCCTTACCCCTGGCACACTTCAGTAAACACGGCCCAGGAAAAAAAGAAAAGAAAACCGCATCCACTCAGTGCTGTCCTCCAACACGCCTGTCTACTCCGAGGAACTCTGTTTTTCTTGCACCCGCCGATTTTGCTGTCTGGCATTTTTCATTTCCAGGATCAGGCTGTGTGCGGCAACAGGCTTTCCAGGGTCAGAGCAGGGCCAGAGGCCTGTGCAGCAAAATTCTGCTTTAGGCGGAGGGAGCCTTCTGAGACAGAGAGAGAGGCTGTTTGAGGGACGTCTCTCTGCAGTGGCGTGTGGCAAACGTACGCCTCAAGGCTCATGACCTCCGTCCCCCAGGGCTCTGAGGGATCCTGCCACCAGGAAGCCCCTTGGGAGGAGCCTTTAAAATAGCGACGCCGAAAACTCTGAGAAATGGCGGTTTGTAATGGAAACCAAAGCTCGCTCTGGACCCCAGCAGCAACACAGTGAGAATGGGCCCCATTGTTGTCACTTCCTCCAGGGTTTTAATCGAAGCCACCGACGACTCACACATTATTGAGTGCCTTTTTCAGTCTGAGATGCAGTCAGAAATTTATCTCCCTTTTGGGGCCTGGGAGGTTCCTGTTATAACCGTGTCCTAGGAGAATCAAGTGGGCCCCTTGCACACCTAGACAGGGGTTCACATTTCATTTCTTTTCATCAGATTCCAGGACGGTCGGTCGCCCTGTTTGATTGGCATAACTTCAGGTAGGCCAGCACCCAAGGGCAG
Source organism: Tonatia bakeri (assembly GCA_004024845.1). Taxonomy (NCBI): domain Eukaryota; kingdom Metazoa; phylum Chordata; class Mammalia; order Chiroptera; family Phyllostomidae; genus Tonatia; species Tonatia bakeri. The sequence goes on from PVIA01001827.1 coordinate 67,813, forward strand.
TGAATTCTCATTTCCTCTCGCTCTTTCCCACGGTCTCACTCCAGTGGCTGCTTTCTTCTGATGCATTTCCCATGGGAGGTCCCCGGGGTCTCCTGGCCTCTCAGGGCCTCTTGGTGCCAGACTGTCCCCACTAACAGAATTCCCAAGGGTCCTGATGCTGGGAGACCTCAGCACCTGCCCACTGTTGGGTTAAGAGCCCCCTGTGTGGCCTCTGTAGTGCCCCACAGCTGCATATACTCATCCACACACACACACTACACAGGACGTACTCACACTCACAGACACTCACACTCACACAGCCCACCCCCACTGGCAGTGCTTCTCCCCACAGGGCCGGCTCCTCAGCGCCTGGGCCCACCTCCCCTCTTCGAGCTAGAGGTGCCCACCCTGGTCCTGGCTTGCCAGGAAGCTACCCCGGAGCTGTAACCCCTCTCCCTCCTCTCCCTCCTTAGTAAAGATGAGCTCTTTTAGATGAAGGAGGCGCTCTTCCTCACCTGCGCCCCCACCGAACACCCTAGCAGAGAGGGGCAGATTCAGCGCTCAGTGAGTCTGTTGAATTGAATAAATAGGCTTGCAAACCACTGCCTTCTCCCACGTGCTGGCAGGGATGACCCACCCTGCCTGGGACTCCTCTCACCAATGACACCCCATTTCTTCACTGCCTTCATAGGGTGGATTCCCCCCTTTTTATTAGTGGGGAGCTGCGCCTGGCAGGCAGGTCCCTTACCTGGGCCTTCTGAAACATGCGGCAGAAGGACCGCATGTTTCCTGAAACTTCTGGGAATTAGCTGCTCACCCCACAGCAGGCCTGGCTCTTTCAGTGACCCAAACTTAGGGGTTCTCCCCTCCTCCCTCTCTCCACCCCCCCCCCCCCAAGTCCTCTACCTGGCTCACTTTGGGCCAAAACCGGAGGGTCTGGGCATCTCCCTAGGATGTCACTAGGTGGCGCAATGGGGCAGCCCCTCGGATTGATTGCGTCAGGCAGTGGGGGACTCCTGCTCTGGAGGTTGGTCTGTGATGTGCGCGCACGCACACACACACATGCACACCTCATCAGTGCCACCTCACATGCAAGCACGTGGGAGGGGGTTGTGGGTACAGCGTGACGGTGGTGACGGGCACCCGCAGGAAGGAGCGGAACAATCGTTCAATGCACCGTTCAATGCACTGGGGCCCTGCATGCAAAGTATTCAGTTCAGTCACCTAGACGAAAGGGTTAGCTTCTCCCACGAGCAGCTGGTTTATTCTTAATTTTGAAAATCAGAACGGTTGTTTCACTGAAGTAGCTTGTCACTTTCATAAAAACTAGTGGTTTTCCCTGTCACCAGACTGCTCCCCTGTCACCGTTAGGGCTGAGATGTTCATTGCTTGTACAGGGTCCGGCACAAATATTTTTTATTATAAAATCGTAAGCATGTATTTCTGTAGCATAACAATATCACACTCAAGCACACCATGTTACATTTTAGATGAAATGTTCACATTACAACTATAAATGATCACACCCATGTTATTGTCCTACCAACCATACTCAAGCAAGCGTTACTCTGCCGGCCCTGTATCTGTGGAATTTAGACTGGAGTTTTTTAACCAGGCACTTGGTCTTTGCCTCCCTGTCCCCTGTCCCTTTGTGGTGGGGTCCTATGGGGCTCATCATCGGTGAGGTTGTTAGGAACAACACATCCCACCCAGTGCTTCAAGGACTGCCGCGGTGGCTGTGAGAGGGGCAGCCTCCCAGCACATTAGCTGCTGAAGCAGAGTCGGGGCGTGTTGCGATCATCCGGCAGATAAAGAGCGAAAAGGGTACAACCGGTTAGAAATGCGGTGAGTTAACAGAAACATTCCCATGGAAAAGGACGAGCTCCGGCTGGAGGAGGAGGGGCACAGGAGGGTGGAAACGCAGGAAACGGGGAGGCAGTGAAAGAGTGCGACTTGGCGAGCAGTCATGCCAGGGAGCGATTTATGGGCTGAGACGGGACGGGCGTGCAGTGTGACGTGACAGCTAAGCCAGCAGAGGCGAGCTCAGCCCTCGCGGCCATCACCGCCCGGCTGCACGGGGCCAGAGCGCCTGCCCGGCGGCCCGAGCATCTGGTGGCCATTGCAGCCGTTCAGCAAAAACCTCTTGTGTGTCAGGCACTGAGTGCGCAGCCATGCCACGCTCCGGAATCTCGGTGGGGCGGGCATCATCACCCTCCGCAGGGCAATGGAAGCTCAGAGGAGCGAAGTGTCTTGCCCAGGGTCACAGAGCTAGAAAGCGGCGAGTTGGAATTTCACTCCACGCCCATCCAATTCCAAAACCTCTTCCCTACACTTTATAACTGGCCACCAGTCAGGGAGTGGAGAGGCAAGGGACAGGGAGGCCCTCACTGTCCAGTGCCCACAGGGGCACTGCGGCGACCTCCGGCTTTGGTTAGTGAAAGGTGCGTAAGGACAGGGACATAGGTGACCTAGGTGTCAGTCCCAGACCTGCTGCTCCACAGCTGTGTGACTCTGAGTCCCAGTTCACCTCTCTGTGCCTTGCTTTCTTCAACTACAGAGGAGGCACGTTGTGATAATTAGGTGAATGTCAGGGTCAGCTTTTGGTGAACCGTGCAGCCCACCGACTACATGGGACTCTTACGGGTCTGTGAGCCAGCCTGCGGACGGCCGGTACTTTAGCTGTTTTGGTTCTGCTCATTCATCATAACCAGCTGTTCTACCACCTGCGTTTGCACTGTCTGTGACATCACACCTGCTTAATGAGGGGATGCTTGGACCAGCAGGAGTGAATGCTCAGCCTGCCACGAAGGGCTCGGCATGTCCACCTGGCCACAGCCTCCTTAGGACTCACCTTTCAGCCTTTCATCCCCCAAGTAAGCAGCTGCAGTCTAAGAGCAGAGAGTTTGGAAGGCAGAAAGGGCGTCAGGGGAGTGATGGTCCTAGGTCCCCCCAGACGAAGGACGGCTGAAGGGAGTGCGACATTACAAGACCTGGATGAGAGGAATCTGAGTGCCGTCTGCAAACATCTGACCACATGGAGAGGAGGGGGGAACGTGTTCTGAGGGGCTGTGGGGTGGGAGTGGGGGGCCAGAGAAAGGAAGGATGGGTGGCACAGATGGGGCACCCAGTGGGTGGGGCGGGCTGCCTCTGGGCTTCAGGGGCTCTGCCAGAAACACAAGATGATGACATTAGATGCTGCTTTTCCAGTAATTCTGACAGTGCTTGGGTGTCCTACAATGCAGTTCAGTGGTGACACTAACTGCCCCGAGTTAGAGCAGCATGCCTCCCCCTGCCGTGTGTTAAGGGGCTCAGTCCCACAAGAGTGCACCCCTTCACATGACAGCCACAGTGCAGGTCCCCAGCCTCCCCACACTTGTATCTGACGTGGCTACAATCGGAGGGTTCTCACAGCCATCTGCAGGTTTGATAATTCCCTGGAATGCATCTCAGAACTCAGAGAGGTGCTGTACTTACGATGACCATTTCATTGTAAAGGCTATGACTGAGGTACAGCCACAGGGAAGAGATGAGTCGGGGGCGGGGTGGGGTGCAGAGCATCCCGTTCCTTCCGGGTGAGCCCCACCCCACTCCAGCACATTGCTGTGCCCATTAGTCCCGAGACTCCCTGGCGGTGTGGTTCCAGGGTTTTACACGGGGTTTCATTGTATAGGCTGGGGTGATTCAACCACTGGCCACATGACTGAGCTCATTCTTAGAGGTCAAAGGTCAGAAGACAGGCTGAAATTTCTGCCCCTCTCACCCCCCAAGAGGGCCCAGCCTCCTTCCTGAAGCTATCTAGCCCCTCCCTTGGGCCCCCCTCCAAGTCATCCAATTAGCATAAGCCCAGGTGTGAGAGAAAAAGGCCCCTTAGGAATAACAAAGGCACTTCTGTCGCCCAGGACATTCCAAGGGTTTGGGGAGTCTGTGCCAGGAACCTGGGACAAAGGCCAAATCCATTTTTCATGACGCCACAGAAACACTTCACCGCCGGTCTGTTGAGAACACTCTGTATCTGTGGTTCTAAAGCCCAAAGGGAGGCACAGGTGCTGTGCAGCTCCGAGTAAGAAAACACCTTCCTAACCAGAGCTCCCTGGCAGTGGGATGGGCTGCCTCGAGGGGCCCGAGCTCCCTGGAGTAGGAAGTGAGGACCCCAGGGCCGAGAAGGATGTGGTCCCCACGCTGGGAGGTGGTTTGGACCAGCTGCTCCCTGATGACAGTGGTCAGGACGCAGCGCGATGTAACCGCCTTGCTTGGTTGCAGAGCCGGGAGCTGCTCCCCTTCTGGATGAACAGCACGAGCAAGAGGGAAGGCTGGCAGCGCGGGTGGCATGGCTACGACAACGAGCTCAGGGACATGCGGGGCATCTTCCTGGCCTTCGGACCTGGTAGGTGAGGGACGGCGGGATTCCCCTGGTCGCCCACTCCCAGGTGCCCCTGGGGGCTTGGGGCGTGCATGGAAGCCGGCCGCTTTCTTTCCACACAGCGCCGAGCCCGCCCAGCCAGTCTCCGTGAGACATCTTGCGCTGGCTCACTTTCAAATGCTTCTTGGGTTTGGCAAATGTGGTCAAATAGTTTTCCTTGTAAATGTGAAATCTTGAGTGCAGCGAAGAAAATGTATTCCACATGTTTGAGATTCATCTTTTACTTAATTCCTCGAAATGGGGTTTCACAGCCATCTGAGGTCCGGGAGAGCTGACTGGACTCTGGGCTGCTGACAGCCCCGAGGTCCAGCTTGGATGTGGTGGCTTCCCGGGGTCTGCCCCTCCCACTGTTCCTGCCTGTGCAGAGCACCCACCCCGTGGGGCCACTCGGTGCAGTGCCCAACCAGAAGCCGAGATGCGCTCAAAGGCGTCAAGGAAGTGACCTGGAGACCGACTCTGAGAATCAGCCTGAATGACGAGGCATGCCTCAGATGAAAGCAAATTTACTGTGGCTTCTTTGGCCAGATAAATTCCTAGGGCTGAAAGGGAGCAGGGGACGAAGGTGGCCTCTTTGGTCATTTGCTTTAATTATTTAGAGAGCTAAAAATTCACATTTTGGGAGAGTTTATCAAATACTCTAAAGATCACACTACTACCTAGACACACTCTTCTTACAAAAAAAAATAATAAAATAGAGTCAAAAGCATCCGACAGCCATTATCCATCAGTTGACTGGTCCGTGAGCTACTCTCCTCTTTGTCACTACTGTCTTCCCTCCTCGTTCAATATCACAAGCTGGCCCTGACACCCACACTCCAAAGCCTTTTCCTAGATGTCATCAGAATGCTTCAGCCCATGAAATCCCCGCTTTCCTTTCAAATGCTCAGTTAGACATTGGACCTAGAAGCCTTGCTCTTCTTCTCGATGTAGCAAGACAAAGATATACATCAACCCACCTGCCTTGGGTCACACTACTTACGACAAAATAGTGGCTGAGAACTATGAGGTGTCCGTTTCTGCGCCCTCCACGGGAGCCTCTGGGACCCTGAGCTTAGGAAACACGGCCGTCCAAATCCTGTCCCACTTGTGATACAAGTTCCCGGTCCCAAAGGAAACCGCAGACAACAGTAGCAGCAAACAATTCCAGAGCGCTGGCTGGGTTCAGGACTTGGCTGAAGGGGGGAGCGCAAAGGGTGTCCAGCACGTCACCGTCAACCAATAATAGCTGTCAGGTGCTGCCTGTCAGCCGGCCGTCAGCTCGCTCTGCGGAGCTCTGGGGGAAGTGGGTGAGTGATGACGCCCTGCGGACTTGGTGGAGGTCGACCTGCTAGATTAGGTTGGAGACACTCCAGGGCCACGGCCTTTGTACCGGGGAGCACCAGACAGCTGGGCTCCCATTCAAAAGCATCACCTTCCGCTTCCCCGGAGAGAAAACAGACAGTGAATGCAAAACAGTTGTCAGTCGAAGGAGTGTTTATGAGCTAGTGTCTTGGGCATATTTTGAAAGCAGAAGCAAACCCCAAATTTCAAACTAAATTCCCCAAGCTGCATCAACTCAGAGGTCACTTCAGTGGGGAGATGTCCATTAGCCAGGGCCTCCGTCGTGTGCTCCTTTAAAATTCAAAGTCTGAGTCTTTTATAGACAGAAAGGCGACCCCTGATGAAAATGGACTGGGCTAATTGCAAAAATATTTCCAGGCAGGCTGAGCCTTGAGAGCCTCCCGCCAAACATCACGTTTCTGGCTCTGGTTCTCACGAAAGATTGAACAGTTTCATGCACTGGCTGTTTACTCGGAAGAAAATTTAAGAGCAAGGCCGTTAATAGCTATCTAGCTGCACTTGGAGATAAAGGTACATCCTTCCTGATTAATTGTACGTGCCTCTCGCTGAGGGAGGAAGCTAGGCAACGAGGTGGCTGCACATAGACAGTCTTAGAAGTCAGTGAGTCTGACCCAACTCAATTCTGCCCAGATAAGGGGAAGGGAACTAATTCTGAAAGGCAGCCTCTCTCTGGTTAATCCCAGTTTCTAACGTGAACAACCTAATCCTGCCCAGGACAACTCCACAGTCCGGAGGAGACGGCAGGAACGTGGCTCGGTGAGCTGAGTGCAGGCCAGTGGGCCTCGCTCGGCAAGCAGCCTGGGTGGCCAGGCACGGCAGGAGGCTGCAGAACCTTCATGCTTTAGGACAAACCGTTTTAACATCTGCAAAATTTAAACCCAGGGAAATAACTTGGATTCCCAATACAGATTCAAAATGCCATTTAGAGCTTGGCAGAGTTTGGCGGAGTCCTCCCAGATGGGATCAGGTATTGTTCTGCTATTCAGGAATTTTCTAGAAGATCCCATTCCAGCCTGGATCATGTCTGCATTGGGCCCAAAGTCCCAGCCCTGTGGAATAAGAAGCCATGAGACAGGTGGAATGGGAAAGAAAACTCAATTCTGCTTCCTTCGGACATGCACAGGATTTGCTTTTGCTCTTTGAACATAAAAAGATGGTCTTCTGCAGAGTTTATCTCAATACTTCTGCCAAGCATTTGGAAGGCTGGGGAAGGGTATCTTGAGTTTATACTGTCTACCTCCCACACTCTCCCACCCACCCACATGCCTGACAAGGACATGACCACCATGTGATACGGCAGTGGGATGACCACATCCAAGTTCATGGCAAGTCGGAATGATGGAGGGAACTTGCTTTCCTGTCACTGGGGCAACCTTTCCATTGATTCCTCAGGCTACAGCTGGTACCTCTGGGGAAGTACAACCACCATCTTCGCCCAAGCGTTCCATTTCCCTTGCTATGAAGAGGGGGTGACCTACTAGGGTGGCCCTGACATCCTCTTGTCCTAGGAGGTTCTGGATTTTTTAAAAAAACAAATTTTACCCTGAGGCGATGCCGACCCTTATCCTCCCTGCCCCTAAAGTAAAATGAACTCTCCTGAGAGTTTATGGAGGAATTTCTATCCACCGCTTGCTTTTGCTGGGCACTTATCCTCCATGCCTGCTCACAATACTAAAATAATGCTAGCTACCATTTTTGAGCGCGTACAATGTGACTAAAGCTATGATTTCTGGGTACAATGTCCCTGTCTGTTTCCTGAGGTGACCCATCTAGTAAGGCTCGCAGGCTGACTGTACACCCACGAACCTCTTTGCTCTGAATTCCCCTTTAAATCTCCAGAGTGAGCAAGAGCCAAAACTTGCCCTGGCTCTACTGTGCTCTGTGGCCGAGTTCCCTGCGTGTAACTTCCTTCCAAACTTGTGCTTTCAGGGCTGACACCAGAGCAGAGTGTGGTGCGGGCACTTCTGGATGACGTCGCTGTGGGGTCTGTTTGCTTTTTAAATAAAGCCTATGTGACCATTTTAGCAAAGCAACGACACAGGTCACAGCCCCCAAATGACCCATTTCCTTAAAAACTCTTAGACGGACCGAAAGCTCATCCACGGGCTCTACTGGTTGATAGATAGATAGGTAGGTAGGTAGGTAGGTAGGTAGGTAGATAGATAGATAGATAGATAGATAGATAGATAGATAGATAGATAGATAGATAGAGTCTCCCTTCTCAATTCAACCTCAGAGTAGCTTCGGGTATTCTGTTGGAAGGTCTAGTTTGGGGCCTGAAAGGAAAACTGCTCGTGAACATGACCACCAAACTCTTACAGTCACTGCTGAGCAGACGGACAAGGCGCGAGGTCAGTCTGTTCGCCGATGCGGCTCATCTCCACGAGCCACGGTTAGTTACTCCCTTTCATAATCTGTGGCCTTCCACATACTCTTCCAAGTTCACAATCACCTGGCCACGCCCCATCAACAGAGCTGATTTTCCGGTCCCAAAGCTAACTGCAGCCTGAGCATAATTCCTCAACCTAGGGACTCAGCCCCACTCTGCCTGGTGAATGACTATGATAACTCGCTTGCTTGCCTTTCCCTTTCAGATTTCAAGTCCAACTTCAGAGCTGCTCCGATCCGGTCCGTGGACGTCTACAACGTCATGTGCTGCGTGGCAGGCATCACCCCCCTGCCCAACAACGGGTCCTGGTCCAGGGTGATGTGCATGTTGAAAGGCCAGGCTGGCCTGGCCCTGTCAGTCCCGCCCAGAGGGCTTGCACTGGCCTTGGCTCTCCTCTTGCTGTTCCAATAGCTGCTCCTTTTCGTCCCAAACACTCGGCTGAGGGGGCCTCCACCGTGGAAAGGTTTTCATTCTCTCTCTGAGTAATAGCTTCATTAACACAATCCAGGCCACACAAATTGTAAATATATTATTCTTGGATGATTCTCTATATAAAAGTCCCTACTCCTTAAAAACATATCCAAACTTAATTTTTTTCCTGAAGATAAGGAGCATCTCACACTTCATCTGTTCAAGGGTATGTCATTTTTCTCCTTTTTTTCACATATAGTAACTCAGATGAACTGTCTGAGCAGAGGCCTGCCTGGGAGCAAGCAGCCTTTAAGCAGATACTGCGTGAGAGCCCTGGGCCCCGCTCTGCCTGGCTGGGCCCTGTCCACACCCAGCAGCCGTCCTCCAGATCTAGGGTCACCGTCCTGTACTATGCCTTCCATCCCGAACAAGAAGCTTCCCCGTGGTAGGCCTGGCGGCTCTCTGTTTGCGACCCAGCTCATGGAGTTTCTCCATCTTATACAAAGTCCCACAAAGGGTGTGTATTAGCTTGGGTGACCCATCAATCAAAAATCACTAAGGATTAGAGAACTCAGAATAAGGTGATGGGCATGAGTCCCTTCCTAAAGTCAGGATGCACCAAAAATGTCCCTCTGGCCTTGAGGAGCAGAAAAGCTTACCGTAGATCTGGCTTCTGTGTGACATTGCATAGTGTGTCTGAAGGCCTGCCCAGACTGGGCCCTGCGTGGCGTTGGGGAATCGGCAGAGTGCCGCCAGCTGGCCTGCCTGCGCGGAGGCTTACTCGGACACCACCGCTCTGTCACCACACACAGTGTAGACGGCAGTGACACCGGACACACACCACAGCTGGGGCGGGGATGTCTGGCTGAGTGCGGGTGGACATACTGCAGAGACCTCAGCTCCTGGCTCGGAATGGTGATGCGTGAAGCCTGACTTATATGCACCAGGGACCCGGACCCTTGCTGGTTAAACAGCAACAGCGCAGTGGGTCCTTGAGTGACCCAGAATTCCAAGGACAGTGAGGGGAGCTGGAGGGAATATGATGGAGCCAAATCCCCAGCACTAACCTCCGCCCCATTGGATTAGGGGACAGGATGGCCAAAGTTCTGCTCCCGGAAACTGAAGTTTTGCAGGACCCCTGGGATGAGCCACTGAGCCCGGCTGAAATGTTTCCAGTTCAATCATCTGAGTCGGGGGCAGGAGACCTTGTAAAAAACGGGATAACGGCACTTTGAAGTGACTGAACTCATGCACACACATCGTTGCATTAAAAATAACTTTGCACTAAAGGAGGCAGAGCTGCCAATGAGACTTTGTCGGGAACAGAACACCTCCAGTCTCCTCAGGATGATGAAGCCCTCGGAGGGCGTTTGCCTTGAGAAATGGGTGTCGACGCCCAGCCCCGACTCAAGAAGGCTGGGCGCCGTCCCTGTGCCTTGAATCACAGGAGCAAAGGGTCATTGCTTAAGCACATCAAATTTATCTTCACAAAAGATTTCTAAGGGTTTATGTAACATGTTTTTGAAATGCAGCATCGAATCCATGGGAAAGAAAGCAAGCCGGCCTTTGTTATCTGGCTGAAAGCACATCCGTGCTCTTGACAATGGCCGTGGTTGTTGAAGCTCGCACCTATTATTCCAAGGCTCCTTCCTCCTTGAAGGACGGCGCTCTGATGGATACGTGGAGCCCGCCTTCCTCCCTCAGGAGGGAAGGATCCCTGAAAGATAGCCAAGCAACTCACTTAGGAGTGGATCGTCCAAATGAAGAGGAGTATGCCCAGGGACACAGCCTCACATCTGTGCCTCCTGCTCCGTTCTACCCTCACGCCTTCTTAGCCTTCTTAGCGTCTTCAAGTTACACAATAACATTCAGGCAGGTGTCTGACAAAGTGCAGTGACTCAACAGATACTCTTGAATCAACAAATGAGAATAAGATACCTTCGGAATCCTGACTTGGTAACTAATGAAGAAAATCCAGCCCCTAAATGGAGAAAAAACTTTTCGCCTAAAGTAATGTATACATTTTGGTGGCTTACTTCTTTGGCTAAAGTTTTTTTTTCCCCCGTTGATTTTTGTTTTAAAGTTACACTATTTCCCCCAGGAAAATTCTAGTTTCTCTAAATGGTTTTGTTCTGCCAGAGTAAAAATCTGTGTGGAACTCCTGCAGACACCTTTTCTCCTGGATTGTTTTACCGCTCCTTTGCTCATTCCGGAAGGACCGCAGTGGGACTGACCTGCGAACACCGAAGACCAGTGAAAGGAGTGACCCTGAAACTGAAGAGGAGAGAAGAGCCCCCTTCCCCGCCCACCTGCATAATCCCTAGAACCACCCGATTATGTTCTGATGACATCAGCGTGAATGAGCACAGGCCTGGGGAATTCTTTCTCGCCTGAAGAGTCCTCAATGATAGAGTTCCAACTCTCTTTTTTTTTAAGTTTCTTATTGTTGTTCAGTTACAGTTGTTTCCATTTTCCCCCCATTACTAACTCTCTTTCATCTTAAAGGAGTCTTGAAAATCCCTGTCAGATCTGAGTTCCGTCCCAGACGCCAGTCCGTACCCGTTCTGGGACAGTAAGCACCCTCTGACCCACCTTCAGAGATGCAAGTTGAGAGGATCCACGTGGGGACACATTTTTAAGTCACACCGATGGAAGGCTTGGATTCTCTCTAAGCAGAAATGGGTTCCGAAATGAGCCTGGTAGAGCCAAGTCTCCTGCCAGTAACTCCATAACCCACCAGTGTCTCCTGGGGCTGGTGGAAGCTGCTGACCCCAGCGGGGTCCGGCCCCCAGCCCGCCTCAAACCAAAGCAGATCTGTGCACCCCAGGGGTGGGGAGGAGCCAGGAAGGCTCCCCGGGCTTCCCCACACCCAGCTCTCCTGGGTCTAAGATTCCCGGCGGTGCTATCAGACAAACTCGTTGCTCAAGACACACAGCTATTTTATGAATTTTCTAACAAAGTGTTTTGCATTTCTGTAAATATCAGGGAATTTCCCAATGTGATTGTGTGTTTACTCTTTTTAAGCAATTTGCAAAAGACCAAAGCCAGCACACACAGACCACTCGCAAGAAGGACGGGAGGGCGCAGCCATGGCAGACGGCTCAGAAACATGGGAAACCTGGTCTCGGGCACATGCGATGACAGTGCACTTCTGTGTCATGTTGAAATCACAAAACAGCACCGTGCACAGTGCCTCTGATGTGTAATAAATGTCCCGTAAATACGTGTTGAATAAAAAAAAGAATAAATGTCATTAAGAAGACTTGGCTTACACCTCAGATACTCTCTCTCTTTGTAGTTAGTTCCTCAAATTAAAGAAACATTTCCTGTTTGGCTGGCTCCCTTTTCTTATCACCCAATTGATAAATGTACTTCATTCCATGAACTAGACATGTTCCATCTTAGGCTTATACATTCGACAGGGAGAAAGAAAGGAGGGAGAAAAGGGAGGGAGTGAGTGAGGGAGGAAGGAAGGGAGGAGAGAGGAAGGGAGGGAGAAAGGGAGGAAGGGAGGAAGGAAGGGAGGGAGGAAGGAAGGAAGGAATGACGAAATTAGATTTTAAATATAGTGAACATATTTACTTTTTAAATGTCACAGCTTTATGGAGACTTAATTCATATACCACACAGTTCTTCCAGTTAAAGCGCACAATTCAATGGCTTCAGTATGTCCATAGAATTATGCACCTATTATTACAATTTTAGGGCATTTTCAGCACCCAGAAGAAACCCCATATCCATTAGCCCATTAGCAGTCACTCCCTAGTCCCTCCCACCACACTCTGGGCAACCAGCACCCTACGTTCTGCCGCTGCAGGTTTGCCTGTTCGGACAGCTCACGGGAATGCACTCATGCAATATGTTGTCTTTTGTGGCTGACTTCTTCTACTCAGCACCATGTTTTTAAGGTCTTAGCATGAATCAGTGTTCTTTTCACTCCCAAATAATGTTCCACGGTACAGACACACCACACTTTATTTATGTACTCATTACTTGATGGACATTTGTTTCACTCCACTTTATTGGGTCTTACGAATACTGCTGCTCTGAACATTTGTGTGAGTTTTTGGGGAGGTATATTTTCATTTCTCCTGGGAGTGTACCTGGGGTGGAATGACTGCCTCTTGTGGTAACTCCGTGTTAAGCTTCTGAGGAACCATTTTCCAAACTGGCTGCACCGTTCTGGGTTTTTACCAGCAGACTGCTCTCTCACACCCTCATCGGCACTTGCTGTGTTTTCAAATGACAGCCTTCCTACTGGGTGTGGTGTGCTATCTCCTTGTGGTTCTCGTTTACATTTCCCTGATGACCAATGATATGGAGCATCTTTTCATGTGTCTGTCTATTGACCTGTCTACCCTTGCTGGGGGACCATCTATTCGAGTCCTTTGTCTGTTTTTTTTACTTGAATGTTTGTCTTTTCATTATTGGCTTGTAACCACTCTTCCTATGTCCTGTATCCAAGTCCCTCCTCTGATACGTGGTTTGCAAACATTTTTTTTTCTCATTATGAGACCCTGCCCCTGTAGGAGCTCTGCAGCCAGCAGGAGGGGAGGCAAATGGTGTGTCAGGTCAGAAAGCACAAGGATGAATCCACAGGAGTTTGAGAGTTAATTTCTGGAATGCCAGGTCCCTGCCAGGGCATTTGTTTCTGGAGCTGCCTAGCACACGCACCGGGCCAGGACGAGCTCCTAGTGAGTGTCATTGCATTGGCTCCAGTGGCCACCGAGGGGATGCAGGAGGACTCGGTCTGGCCTGGTCTGCAGTGAGGCCACATAGGACCACCAGGAATCTGGTCCTTGGAGAAGAGCCCCGTGCAGCTCACTTCCTGGGGCCCTTCCTCCAGCGCCGCCCCCACCCCAGGCCTCGGCCTCCCTGGCCTCCCCGCTGTGCGCTCCATATTGAATTTTGTTTCATTTTTGCTTGTTTGTTTGTTTTTGCCAGAAGCCCTCACACATAAGGCATAACTCTGTGAAATAACCTTCTCCCAATTATGAGTCTTAGTTTAATTCTAAACAAAAGAATGATTCATTTTCTTCCCTATTAAAAACTTTTGGGTCATGTCACTGCCAATGGAATTTGTTATATTCTTGTCAAGTTTAAAACACAGTCCAACAGACTGTCTCTGACGAGGTCAGAGCCTGGGTCCGGCTGAATCGCCTCTGTAGCTCCACGTCTTGGAACAGAGTCCCTGCGCAACAGGCCCTCCAGTATTTGAAAATATGGATGAGTCTGATTTTTTCAAAAGAGCTGCTATCATGTAATACAATTACTTGGAGGTATGGGGCTGCCCCATGTGGAGTACATCCCTCTAGAGAAGGCTCAGACTGGTGGAGACAGAAGAACAGCACACACCACGCCCTTTGTTGAGAGCTGAGCTGTCCTTCCCAAAAAGATATATCCAAGTCCTGGTCCCTGGTCCCTATGAATGTGGCCTTATTTGGAAATTGAGTTTTGCAGGTAAACGAATTAAGATGAGGTCATCCTGGAGGAGAGTGGACCCTCCCCCAGTGACTGGTGTTCTTATTAGGAGAGGGAAATGTGGGCCCAGGAGCACAGGAAGAGGCCACGTGGTGATGGAGGTAAGAGGGACATGAAGCATCTATCAGGATCGCTGGCAACCACCAGGAGCGGGAAGAGGCAAGAAAGGATCTTCCTCTAGCTCCTTCAGAAGGAGCAGGGCCCTGCAGACACCTTGATTTCAGAATTCTAACTTCCAGAACCGTGAGAAAACTCGTTTCTGTTGTTTTAAGCCACCCAGCTTATTAGAGCAGCCACCGGGAATGGAGATACATACCCACCCGCTTGTTTGGGGGGCTCCTCCTTCCTACCAACCCCTGCACTACGGTCGGGGTCACACAGGAGGGGGAAGCACAGTGGCCCCTCACAACACTGCCAGGGTGGTCATCTCATCCCTCCACTTTTGAGAACTGAATTCTCCTTTCCATGGGACAAAACATTCGGCTTGCTACAGGCAGTGCGTGGAGACAATGTTGGAGGACACGGAGTTGCACCATGAAAGGGGGTACCCGCTCTCGAGTAGAGGGGCTGGGGCAGGTAGGGCAGCTGCTCGTGTGCCCGGTGGCACCTCCTCCACCACCACCGCCTTTGGGATCTTGTTCTTGGCCATCGGATGTCTGCCCTCCACTCTCTGCTCTTTGCCCGTGTAATGATCTCACAGCAAAGCCAGGACAGCCACATCACTCAGCCGGCTAAGAACCACCCTCATCTCTCATCACTATAGAGCTGAATTCCAGATTCTGCCCCCAGCCCAGGTCTGCGGTTTGCCGCCCCCTCCAGGCCCCAGTGTGCTGTATCAAATTTCCCCGCCGATGCCCCTCCACAGCCGTTCTCTGCTCTCTTCCCTGGTCCCTGCGTCCAGGGTGCCCCATCCCACTCTGTGTCCAGCCAACTTCTAATTCTCCTTCATAGCCTGGATTCCCTGGGAAAACTTTCATATCCTTTTAGTGTTGCATTAGTACAAGCAAGTTGTGCTGTATTGTGATAGTTTGTTTTCAAGTGTCTCCGAGGAGGCTATATAGGCAAGGCAGAATGCTGATATCGTGTCTTCTCATTTTTGGAGTCTCCAAACGGAGTCTGGAGTGCCAGCGGAGGCTGCTGCCCAACAGTCAATAATTGTCTGGGGAACATATGAATGAATGAGTGAATGAATGAAGTGAGCATATTAGGACCCTCCGGTCAGAAGATCTCCTGAGTTTGGATAGAGTTTCTCGTACTCGCGAAGGGTCAGGAAAGCCAGCTGCGGGAAGCGTTTTTATCGAAAGTAGCAGGATTTGACAAATGACTAGCTGTGTGACATGGAACCCAGGGGGCAAGAGTTTCCCTTCCAGGATTTCAGCAGGCTCCCTCTTTAGCCACGAGCGAGAGGAAGTGGAGCAGATGGGAAGAGAAGGAGGGAAGATGAACGAGCTCTGTCTGCACCGTGTTTAATTTGACTTTCAACAGGACTCGCACACGGGCTTGTACTGTCACTCCCCCACAGCTCGGAAGAGCTCAGAATCCCGGCCCGGAGGCCAGTGTGCCTTTGAAACAGGGCGCTGGTGGCCGGGGGAGGCGGAGAGGAGCTTCCAGAGGGAGGAAAGGGTGGTTTGAGAAATCCCCTTCCTGGGAAAGCTGTGTTGACACCTCTCCCCTTCCCTCTGCCTTCCTGCTGCTTCAGCAAGCCTGGCCTCGGTGGTGTCAGGGGGACAAGCAGAAGCTGAACCTCTACCAGAGCCCGTGACAAGGTGGTGCTCAGAAGTGTGATGCTCACACTGGGTGACGAGGGCCAGAGGGACAGGGCCAGGGGTGGGGGTGAGACAAAGGAGACAAGGAGGCCGTTCTGCCAGTGCTCGGACAAAAATGGCAGAAGGAAGTCTGGAAGCTCATCATGGTCCAGACCACAGTTCAACTCAGCAGAGCAAGAGGGAGTTGGGATCAACGAGTAAGAAACGTTACTCCCCTGGGCCATCTCTGGGAACCTGCGTGAAGTCACGGGTGGCTTGCGGGGGCTTTGGCCCGCTGGGGTCAAGGCTGGTCTCTACATCTGTGGCCCTAAAACTAGCACCTGCCTGGTGCCTGAAGTTAGGAAATGCATTTTATACTAAGTGTCTCTCGTCTGTCACAGGCGACCGAGGAGCCAGCTGAGAGGTTAAATGACTTGCCCAAGGTCACACAGTGTGGTTAGTGTGACTCTGGGTGTGAAGAGAAGTGTTGCAGCACCGGCATGACCTGTCTGAACCCAACAGTCTCCATCAGCATTCCCTCTAAGCCCCCACTACCCCCAAACCGTGCAAGCCAAGTCAGAGCAGGGGGCTTGCTTTGTGAATGGCTCCAGACACTCTCTTAGCACCCCCACCCCAGCCTGTCACCCACGCCATGCCTGAAGCTGCGCATGATGACCCCAGTGCCCCATCATAGGACCCCTACCAGCTCTCAGAGAGAAAAACTTCTACCTACATGCATTGTAGAATAATCTTAACAAATAAAGTGTGTGTTTGGGGCACTGGTTTTCAAACTGGGCTGTCTGGAGTTGCCTGAGGATGTTACTCACAAGGACTGACGTCCAGGCTCCGACCCTGCAGATTCTAACTCAAATGGTCTGGATGGGGGCCGGGTGCTGGTATTTTAAACGAATATCCCCAGGTGTTCTAATGTGCAACCAGGAATGAAAGACAGCCGAGAGGAAGAGAAAAAATTAATGAAAGAAGAGAAGCAGTAGTAGAAACTGTGCCTTCTGAAGAATTCTAAGGTAGCATGTGTGCTTTGCATAATTTTAAGGTCGAATTTGCCTGGACAAGGAAACTCATTGTGTTCTGCTATGTTGTGAGAAATGCATCTGTCAGTATATGGGAAGTTCTTCGGTCCTTCATGATACACAGCAAAGTAATAAAAACCACCTTGTTTCTGTTTTGAAACAGACCGCATTGGAGATGAGCCCTCGCTACAGAGAGCCTTCCTGCGGGCTGTTGGCAAGCAATCCTCGGCAGAAGTATCTACAGGCTGGACAAGACACAACTGCGTCCACGCGGCCAGAACAAGCTATTTGGTAGAGTGCACTCAGAAAAACAACCGGCCTTGTTCTGGGCCACAGATATGAAATTTCACGGAGGGTGAAATCTAATTTGTCTTTGTGGGAAATGGTCTCACCTGGTTCGAACGTCAGGTGGAACTAAGAAAATCCATCTAGCAATGAAATGAACACTGACGGTCCAGGTGCAGCAGGGACCAGACAACGTCACACTGGGAGAGCTACATAGAGTCGGTAGAATTTACTGGGCAAGTACTCGGGGAAGGGCTTTTGTATCCTGAAAGGTCAGACCCTGTGACCTTCCGGGGCCAGGCCACCCCGGGAGTGGCTCTCGGCGCAGGCGCAGTGCCAGCCCCGCAGCGGAGCTGCCGTCCAGGACCCTGAGAGACTGGCAGGGGCCAGCCGGGCCAACCGGGCCACAGAAGACTGGTGTGTCCCCAGTTCATTCCCAGAGGCTCACATAACCTGCCCGTCCACCATGATGACACACAGCTTTGCTCTGTCTTTTCCGGTAAACACGGCCTGTGCTCATCCTGACAGAAGGCCACTACCCACTCGAGTGTCATGAAATGTGAGTCATTAAATCTCTGGACTCTGGTGTGGGTGGAGGAAGGGGAAAGATGGACTTTTAAAGCTTAAGAACAGTGATGGCAACTCTAAAGGCAACATGTAGCATTGAAACTTCTGCATCAAAAACTCAGCACGATCAAGTTGATTCCCACCCAATCAACAACGGAACACACTGAAAAAATGAACAATAAATATGATAAATGGTGAATATGCTCAATCTTTAAATGAGCCATATGAATCAATACAAAATCATTTAAACCCCAGTAAGTAAGTCGATAAAAGACATAGATCGCACCCTGGCTGGCGTAGCTCAGTGGATTGAGCACGGGCTGTGAACCAGGCATCACAGGTTCGATTCCCAGTCAGGGCGCATGCCTGGGTTGCAGGCCATGTCCCCCAGCAACCGCACATTGATGTCTCGCTCTCTCTCTCTCTCCCCTTCCCTCTCTAAAAATAAATAAATAAAATCTTTTTTAAAAAAAGACAGATGTCTATATACTAAATATTCAAGGAACAGATGAAGTAATTCTATAACTTCACAACAGAAGGAGGGACTCTAAAAAATTAGAAAGACTATCTTAACCACATCTCCTTCTGAAGATCATAAAAAGTAAGTTCAAGGAAAAACGTGGAAGAATTGAAGTCAAATCCTATTCTAACACACTGTTTTAAAGTGACAATAAGGAGCAGAGAACAGTCCAACAGCCAATGAAAACACGGCAGAAAAACAGGGTCCCAAAACAGATCAAAACCATAACTCCTGTTTCAAGATGAGCTAAATTACATTAAAAAACAATGTAAAATATGAAAATAAAGAAATCCAATTCTAAAAACTTAGAAAGGATTACACTCAAGAAAGAATGAGAGATAAAGAAACAATTTCTTGGGAGTAAAGGGGAGAAAAATGTACTTAAACAATCATTAAAATAAAAAAAAGAAACAATTTCTTCATTGTTAATAATTGCAGGAGATAAGGTATTGGGGAAATAGAAAGTAAAGAGGGAGAGAAAGTTTAAAAATAAAAAATAAAAGATAAAAAAATTTGAGAGGAAATGATAGTGAAGAGAGCCAAAGACCATCTAACACAAAGTAACGAGACTCCAAGAAGAATGAAACCAAAGCAAAGAAATAGGACCTATATTAAAACTACAAAGCAAAGAAACGTTCCTGAAACTGGAAGGGAAAAAAACCCTGAAACTACAGACTGAAAGAACGTTTCACACACCTGAGAACATAAACCAGAACCAGTGATATCACAACTGAAATGTATTGAATTTTATGACAAAAAAATATCCCTTCGGCATAAGCAACAGGAATTGATTTACGAGGAAAAAGATGTTTCAGACACGGTTCTTTATGGCAGAAGAAAATGCATGAACGTGTCGGAGACACTAGCGGAAAGACAAAGGGAGCCCAGGACTTAGTGTTCAGCAAAACCGACTTTCAGATGTGCAAGGTTCAAACTGTTAGCCCCATGAAAGAACGTAGAAACTGATGTACCCAGGAACTACTCATCTTTCCTGATGAATCCATCAGAGAGCAAGCTTTAGACAACCAAAGCGACCAGGGAAACACTGGCGTGAGGCCTAGCAATGAACATTCGATCGACAGCTGTCACAGAGCAGGGAGAGAGCGCAGCACGCTGTGTGTTAACAACGTGGACACGACATCACTGGGGTCAAATGCAGGGAAGGTAGATGGGGAGGGGATAGGCAAAAAATTAACCATTGTAATCAGTCTTATCGGGGGTGGGAATATTTGTACTGGTATTATAAAACCATCACATAAGTGATGTAGAATAGAGCATATGAACTGATATGAGACGTTTTAATTATATCATCCCTGCATTACTGAGAACCAGGATTTCCCATGTGGAAGAAAGAATATAAACTAGAAGAGGTTCAATGAAACCTCTATGTCCTGAATTTGAATCACAAGCACCAATAAAAACTCCTGGAAATTCTATCTTTAAATATATTTTTTCTAGTCCTGTCCACCAAAAAGACTTAGAAGCAATAACATTTCCAGTAGCATTTCTAGTGTGTAGGTTGTGGTTCTGTAAAATACCAATTCCCACTGAATGAAGCCAGTGCTTCTGAAAGAAAAAGTTGATTTCACGGCATTTCAAACACTTACAAAAAAAAAAAAAGCAAGGAAAAAAACCTAGAGAAAATACACCAAAATAGTGGTAGTTTCTGGGAAATGTAGGTGATTTTAACTTTCTTTTTTATGCTTTCAGTATTTTATAAATTTCCTCAAATGACCCTATAAGTTAAAAAATCAAATATTAACATAAAAAGATAGCAAGCAAAATGATGCTATGAAAACACACATAATGAAAATGAACACATTAAAGCTCGGGTTTTGGAAGAGGACGCCAGCCAGCCAGAAGACGGGAATCCAGGCTCGCTCTGTAAGGAACCCTGCTCTGAGGCTGTAACACACACATTTGTCTCTCTTGACAGAAAGGCTCAAGTCCAGAGGCCGCAAGGGCCCCGGGAGCATGTTGGGAAATTTGCGGCCCAGAGCGGCCTGGGTGAGTTTCAAGGCGCCCCTGGAGCCGGCTGCACCCCTGCATTAGTGGTGTTCCGTCGGCTCCACTGGGGAGTGAGGGAGTGTAGACAGAGCAGGACATTAGCTTGCATTTCAAATGCTTATTGCTTGGTTCCTGGGAACTGAGGTCCCTAGATAATTTCTTTCTAGAAGACACAGTATTCCAAATAATATGAAATGGAAGGACATACCTCACATCTGAAGTCTTCCGACGTCGGTACAAGTAATCCCACCTCTTCAACGGAGCAGAGGCGGGGCGTTGGCACAGAGCATGTTGGGTAAAAGGTCCTAATGGAAGTATTTCCAGGTGAGTTGCAACAACCACAGCTGATTTCAGGGGCCAGGGAAGTGGAGGCACGAGGAGAGTGGCCACAGGAGAAGGGGTTTAACCATTGGCTGCAGACCCGAACGTCTTCTCAAATCAGTTACCAGGGGCCTCGACATCCCTCCTGCAAAACAAAGGCAAGCTCACGTGTCACGTATTTCACAGGGGTTCAGCGAAGATCAGTGAGAAGCTGTTCATAAACATCCTATAGGCCCCTGGGGAAAGCGGTTGTATAAGCAGGTGTCGCACACACAAAAATAGAGGAAGAAATCCAAAAGGAGAGTGTAAGTCTTAAAAATACACCACAGAGCGGTTTCTCAGTTGTCGGGGGTGTTATATAGGTCTCTGGATGCAAGAGCGAGGTGACTTGAAAACACAGGACCAGAGACTGAGCAACCACCTTGTGGGCGGGCTCTGTTGCCCTGGATGCGCGGGCAGGTGACTTGTCACGTGGGGCTGAACAAAGGCCTGAAGGGGCAAAAGCTGCAAGTCCCCAGAGGAACCACTGTAAACTGTTTGAGGGTCAGTGCTGGAGTTTTCAAACTGCTGGGCAGATTAGAACCACCTGGTGGTTTGGATAAAAGGCAGATTTCCAGGCCTTACCTCCAGAAATGGCCATCAGTTCGTCTGGAGTTCTTCCAGGGAATCTGAATTTTAAGAAACTGATTCCTACGTGTCCCAAACTTTGAGAATTTGTGTTCTAACTTTCACAATCTGAATTGGGACATTATCCCAAGGCAGAGATGGGCTAGGCATAGCCAAATGCTAACCCTAGTTCTAAATTTTGCTTCCACATGGTCAGTGGGGAGGAGAGGGGAGCAAAGTTTCCTGGGACCAACTCCGCACCATCATGAAACAGTCACTTGTGTGGCCAGAGCAGCCAGTGCCAAGTGCCTGAGGCTAGTTAGCTGGAATCGAACCAACAGTCCACACTGGTGCTAACACGCAATCCACTCACCACAGGTGGCTACTGAAGACTTAAAATGGGGCTAGTTCAGATTGAGATTTAATGTAAGTATAAAATACATATCAGATTTCAAAGATTTAGTACAAAAAAAGCGTATAAAGTATTTAACATTTTATAGCGATTGCATGTTGAAATGATGTTATAGATGTAATGTGTTGAATAAAATACATCATGAAAATTAATTTCACTTGTTTGTTTCCTTTCCTACATGAGCTTACCAGAAAATTTTAAGTCACTTCTGTCGCTCACACTGTATTTCATTGGGCAGTATTGCTCCGGATCAGTTCCCTGTCTGGGTCTTCATTCACAGAACACCTTGACCTTGAAGTGTGCTCCTTCTGGATAGCAGCGTTGCCCAGGGCCCCTTCCTCATTTCCATCTTCGCCGAGGGGACCAAACTGTAATGGTCCCTCAGGAGAGAAAAGAGGAGACAGGCCTGACCCAGCTCATACATTAGTCCAAAAGCCTTCCGGACAGAAACACCCCGACAATATAGAGAGAGTGTCAGATGGTATAAATTAATAATTGAAAGGATAAGAAAATCCCCAACAGTGTCCAAAGCTGTGCGCTGTAAAGTAACTGTCTCCTCTTGACCCACTCCCACTGTTCCAGTGGGGAAGGGGAGACCTGGGGGAGGGAACTGGTACCCCAGCTCTAGAGCGGTCAAGAGCGGATACGGGCCACATCTATTTCTCCTGGAGTAGACGTTGCTCCCGATGCAAGCCTGGCCAGTCCTATCAGCGGTGACTTTCAGATACAGCTTTGAAGAGTCTTTCTTTAATCTAAAGGGAGTCATAACATTCTCGTTCAGGTTCTCTGATCAGCAGCCTGATGCCCATGAAGATACAATGCAAGCACTGGCAAACTTCCTTTCAAATGGCGGAGCAAGCAGAGATAAATTTGTAGGTGATTTGGGAGCACGGCAAATTTTATATCTAGAGAAAAGTGTAGGAAAAAGAGATTCCCACCTTGTCCCCTAAACCGGAACCGAAAATAACAACTCAGATACATGTGCTCTGATTGCCTGGCTGCTCTGGGTGCTACGGCACCCTAAAATTCTACGACAATTCCCACAGTCTCCCTAGCCGCCATCTTCTGGACAGCTCGGCTGAGTTCCTCTTACTTGTGTCTTCTGTCCTGGAGGGTGGGGAGACACCCGCTGTGGTCTGACAAGCTCTCCACTTGAATCCCAAGGTGGGACGGTTGCTCATGCCTAGGTCTTGAGTTAGTGGCCATAAAGTAACTTCAGTGGGTTACTCCAATTGCAGCCTCCTTACTCATAGACAAGAGCTGCAATTCATGATGAAACAAAACAAAACAAAACAAAAGAAAACCCCAATGTTTCAAAGGGCAAAGATTGAAACATCTTGTCAAGCCCTGGATTCAGGTGGGATCTCATTCGCCCAGCAGAAGGAACTGACCCAGACTAGACATTACATCAAATCACAGGGAGGGAAACTACTTTCCCTGGCTCACAGCAGCCACCTCCTGGGGCAGCGTGCAGGAGGACCCCAGCTTTGCGGCCTCCATGCCTGAGTTATCCTGAATGGAAGGCGGCAATCTAGCTCAGGCCGCAGCAGTGCACCGGAGAAGTCACAGACCTGCTTCCTGGTCACATACTCCATGTGGCAATGACTTATTCCTCCGCCATATGGGTCAGAGGCCGGAGACTCTCCCAATTCCACCATTTTTGTTTGGCTTATTGTGGATTTTCTGACAGGAAATGGGAATTTGGTTGATAATTACCAGGCATACAGATAAGGTTTCCTCATTAAAGTCTCATAAAACCATGAAAATAAATCATCACAAGTGGAAAGAGAAAGAAAATCTTCTGTTTAGACTTTTCCATGACCGTTTAGGCCAATTATTTTTCCCTCTTCCAGCCCCGGTGACTTTATTTTCAGCTAGCGTAGGGCCTGATAATCAGAGGAAAGAATTTAGAGACCTCACAGAACTTCTCTGATTTTAAGTTAATGGCTTGGTATGTCAAGGACAGGCCAAGCCTGGCAGAATAAATTATGGAAGTGCAGCTGAGGAAACACAGTAGAGGAAACCCACGTAATACGTGTCTGCAGATATGATATAAACATAAATAAATACTGCAATTTCAAGAAAATCGAAAGGGTTCATTTGGTCTGTCTGGGAGATGAAAGCCATCAGGAGTCATGGGGAACAGGGACACTCCCAAATGAGACTCCAGTAGGACTGAGAGCAAACCACCCCTCCCACGGTCCCTCTAACGCCAGGCATCAGGGTCCTGATGGAGTTGAGTTCCTCCAAGGAATTTTCCAACCCAGCCACAAGCCCAGGAACTTTCCAATTTTTTGCCATCATTTCTCTGGTCCCAAGTCCCAGCCTGAACAGCATTTTGCTTTCTCCAGAGTGAGTCTGGCCAGCCAATCAGAACAGTGGTGGTACCGGATCAATAGGTGCCTACAATGGCCTTCAAGGTTTCATACCAGGTTCCTGAGCAATATCTGACCTTGGGTGGGTGGAGCTGTTGCCTCTTTCTCAATAGAATGCCCTACAAGAGCAGGGGAAGAAACGCACTCTAAGGTCGGTTAATAACTTCACACTAAAATTAATCCAGATTGTTTATAAACTATTACAATGGAGATATTCAGGGCGGACCACTAGGTAGCAGCGTGTCCAACTGGCCAGGTTTGCCAGGGATGGAGATCAATGCCCAGGGCTAAAACCAGACACAGCTGGACAAGTTGGACACCCTACCGGGTGGACCAGGAATAGTGACTGAAACCCAACACAGTGCTCATTCCACCCTTCCCTGCGAGACCGAAACATTTCTTAGGCCGTGACTACGACGTGCCGAAGTGTAAGACGGTTTTGATTTGAGCCCATTTCCTCGCCGTTGGTGACAAGTACGACAACAGGCATGAGATCCGGCTGGAAGGCTCCATCTGTCCCCAGATGTCTCCGTGAGTGGAAGTTATCGTCTTGGTCTGCTCAGCTGCCATGGGAAAATACCAGGCTGGGTGGCATAAACAGACATTTATTTTCTCACAGTTCTGGAGGCTGAAAGTCCAGGACTCGGGTTCCAGCTAATCCTGTTTCTGGTGAGAACTTTCTTCCTGGCTTGCAGACAGCCGCCTTCTCACTGTGTCCTCACACGGCCTTCCCTTGGTGTGCAGGGGCCAGGAGGGAGACATAAAGGAAGCTCCCTTACATTTCTTACTATAAGAACACTAATTCTATCAGGTCAGGGCAACCCCCCCACCCTTATCATCTTGGTTGACTTTAATTACTTCCTTAGAGATCACACGTCCAGATGCAGCGACACTAGAGGTTAGGGCTTCAATATAGGAATTTGGGGGAGACATAAACATTCAGTCCGTAACAGTCATGTCGCTCAATCAGAACTGACCAATTGTAAAGCCCTGTTTGAGAAGATCCACTGAGAAAATGGATGTGACAGCCCTTGGTAGACCAGAGTGCTCTGTGTAAGTTGAGTGTACTGTGTAGACCAGGGTGATGGCAGTCAGCCATCTGGATGGTGTTTGCTGTCTTCTGAACACACCCGTCTCTTCTTGTCCACCTTTCTAAGTGGACAAGATGGACTATTCGATGGCTTTTGTCTGCTGCTTGCCACCTGTTATTGGTGACTTCAAATGAGCCCTACAATTGCCTCCCTGAGACCCAAGCTACCCAGCCCCATTACCACAGACATTTTCTCCCTCCACCCCTTCTGCCCTCCTGCCCTCTTCTGGTGCTGTAGCCAGAAGCGTGGCTCAATGGAGAGAAAAGGCAGCACTCTGGAGTCCAAAGTCATGGCCACGCTTCCCTTTTGCTACCTGGCAACACTTCCGGGTGCTCTGTCCTACCCGTTTGAAGCTCCCAGCCCAGGAAGTTATTTTCCATAAAATTGCATAAAGTCTCCAATTAGCCAGTTAACTTTACCCAATTCCCTCTCAGTCTTATTTGAAGATTCTGGGAGAATTACCAAGTATGGTAAAGAGGGCCTGGGCACCGTCTCTCCATCACCTGAATCTATCTTGTTACCCTTTATCTTAAATTGAGAATATCCAGGCAAAAATGTGTTCCTAAATCTAAGTGTCAAAAGCCCAGAGTTAATCGTCAGTTACCTGAATCTTTATGGAGGTCTCCGTCAGTACTGTTTTCATGGGCTTTGCAGCTACACCTTCTGGGCCTCCATTACCTGCCATGAATCACATAGAGTCCCTGCCCCCCCGCCCCCCATTAAGTGTCTTGTGTGATATGGCAGAGGGACAATCCCCATTGGTCACAGGTGGAGTGCCCCTATGGCTCATCAGGCTAGTGTCAAAAATGTGTGTTGAATGACTACACAGAGATTTGACTCTGCCACCTGCTCTTGCATTGATGCACACATTCACACTGGCTGTGATTTCACAGCGGGTGCATCTGGGGACTTTCGAATAAGAATTCAAGCAGAGAAGAATGGGGCACTGGTCTTGAGAACACATCTGATGTCCCAGCAGCGACTTGGCTTCTCCTGTCAGTGGGGGTCGTGCCCTGAGTACATCACCGCAGCTGTGGCCATTTCTGAGTGTACACAGCCCCGAATGTGTTTGCCTACATTGGGACCGCCACACCTCTGAACAGACAGCAAGGCCATTCAGAGCTTCAAGGCTGCCTGTGTCGACACAAAGCATCCACCTGGGTCCATAAGCAGTTTAATTCAGTCATGGGAACAGGCCTGTTTGAAATTATAAAAGGCCAGGAAGGAGGACAAAAGGGTAACTTTACAGTGGAGAAGCCTGGCAAACGCTGCTTCAGAGAGGAGACCAAGGTCAAGATTAACAGTCATAAATTATGTTGAAATGTACCCTTGATATGATGTGATGAACATGGCACTTAACAACTGTGACCTTCCTTTTAAAAACCCATAACTCCAGTCTGATCCTGAGAAAAGCATCAGACAAATTCCAGTGGGGCATCCTACAAAAACCTGACCAGCACTCCTCACAATGTCAAAGTCATCAGAAACGAGGATAGTCTGAAAAGCGGTCACCGCCAAGGGACAAAACAACGAAATGTGAGGTGGGACCCTGGATGGGATCCTGGATCGGAGAAGGACACGAGGGGAAAAGTAAGGAAATCTGAATGAACCACAGGCTTCGGTTAATCACAATGTGTGGGTGTGGGTTCATTGACTGTGACAATGGGACCATCTAGTGTAAGACGTTAATAATAAAGAAAAGAGTGTGAAGGGCATGGGAGTAGTATACTCCCACACTCCCAATACTCTGTGCTAACGCTCCATATGCACAACACTACATGCTGAGTTTTCCTGTAAATCCCCAACTGTTCTGCAAATAAAGTCTGTTAAAAATAACAAAACCCACATAAGGCAATGAGACTAGTTTTCCCAGGTGGAGGGATGTGTCAAGAATAAATAAAATGTTCATTTTTAAATCTGTTGAAACTCATTGGACTTTGAGGGCATTGTGCTAAGAGAAATAAGCCAGACAGAGAATGGCAAATACTGTAGGATCTCACTTATATGTAGAATCTAAAACACACACACGAAGTCACAGACGCAGAGAACATTTCGGTGGTTGCCGGAGGCAGGAAGTCGTCGAGGGCGGGGATGTTGCAAAATGGGTGAAGCTGATCAGAAGATATAGACTTCCAGCTGTGAGAGGATGACTAAGTCCGGGTTTGCTTTTTTAAAAAATAAGAAATAAAATACCATCACGTGGTATTCAATACCCTTGAACGTGGAAGTCAGCTAAGGAGAAAACACTTTAACAATCTAGATTTTAATTTTCTACTTTATCTACTTCTTAATACCTAAAAAGTGCTTTAAAAGAATTAATGAAAAAGTCAGACAGAAAGCTCACACGTTGTATGATTCCAGTCACACGAAATACCCCAAATAGGTGAATCTACAGAAACAGAAAGTGGATGCGTGGTTGCCAGGGGCTGCAAGAGGGGAGGATGAGGAGTGACCACTAGTGGGGAGGGGGCTTCCTTTTGGGGACCAGGAAGAGATTTTGGAATGAGACAGAGGAGATAGTTGTACAACAATGTGAATGTACTAAATGCCACTGAATTCATTTTAAAATGGTTCATTTTAAAGAGAAAGAACTCGCGGACCGGGACAACAGGGTGGTGACTGGGGAGTTGACTGGCAGGGCGCAGAGGTGGAAGAGGGTGTGGGGGGATAAACAGTAATGGGAAGAACACAGTAAAAATATTTTTAAAATTCATTTTATGTGAAGCAAATTATACCTCAATTAAAAATAATTTGTGATAATAAAATCATTTTAAAATAAAATAATTTGATAATGATAATAAAGCAGTGATGATAGAAATAAGCAGTAACATCAACACCATGCTTTGTGTCTGTCTGCCATGTTGTTCTCTGTCAGAACTCCGAATGTTAATTTAGCATAATTGTACAAGTGTAAATAACCAAATAAAATAAATGTCACTTTTATTGGGGAAAAAAAAGAAACATCAGGAAGCAGTTCTCAGTCAAAATGGACCCGACCACAGGGCCCCACTTACCAGCGTAGACCGGTGTGGATGTGATAGTGGGTGCCGTGACGTGGGGGCTTCAGCAATACCCTGAACCCGGTGGTCCTCTCGGTCTTTGTTCGTGAGTGGAGAGGAGGCGGCCAGGTGCACTTTAAAAGCCCCTGCCAGGGAGAAATATCCAAGGGTTGTCAAGTAAAATTCAGAGACCGGCGTGTGTGTTAGCAGCGGGAGAGGCAAGGACGGGCCTTGTGCCCGCAGCCTGGTAACTGATGGAGGGGTGGGTGATGGCCTTGACCAAGCTTACTGGCTGTTGGGGGGTCCTGTCAACCCAGCAGAGGGCCGTGCCCTGCAATGTGTGAGGTTTTACACTTGTTTTCATCAACTTCTTCAGGCGCTTAGGTCGTGACAGCAGGGCCTGGGATGTGGCACTGCTTTTCAAAAGGGCAGGCTGGGAGTGGATTTCTCTTGCTCCTGGTCTGCGGGACTCAGGGTTCTTGCCCCACAGCCTCTCTGTATGTGCTGGCGGCCATGCTCTGGCACAGCACACACCCCCAGCCCCTCACACACCCAGAGAAGCTGGGGGTGCAGCGCTGGGGCTCCAGAGAGATCGCTATTTCCCCTCCCTGCCTCCTAACGCCCTGTGCTGGAGCGGTGATGCTGAGTAATGCTGGATGGACCTCCACTCGGAATGTCCTTTGCTACTGAAGGGTCTGGCAGGAAGGAGCTCCGAGGCCAGGCGGCTGGTAAGGTCTTTTTCCCCCACAGGTATTGCAGAGTTGCCTCCTCTGCACAGAGGGCCGTTCCAGGGTGGGGGGGCTAGGTGCTGACCCCCACCCACTCCCGGGTTCTTTGCATCTTTTGTTAGGGTTTAAAGCAAGGCAGGCTGCCTAGCTTCTGCATGACCCACGGTTACCTAACTCGGGGCTCCCTCTTCTGTTGTTCTGTCCAAGTACTGGGTTTGGACCTGGGGAGGGAGAGCCAGCATCTTCAGGTTCAGGCCAAGAAGCTGAAATTTAAAATCTCTAGTGCCTTCAACAATAACTAAACACAGCAGAAACCACGGCAGAAACCAGGCTGGTCTTCACCAAACTGAGCAAGTTAGCATGGAGTCCTTTTCCTGTGCCACCCAGAATGGCTATGGGCTTCAAAACCAGCCGTGAGCTTTGGGAAGCAATTTGTAGGGCGATGAACACCACCACAAAATGTGACTCCATGCTCCAAACCATTCTCCTTTGCGTATCTCACCCCCGCTCCCTGCCCCACAACACAATCCATCTTAATCCAATGTAAAAGCATGGTTTCCGTTCACTTTTCAAGAACTGTGTAAAATAAAGATTTCGGCAGACATGACCGCACATGCACATATTTCCCTGCTTCTTGACAGCGTGGCTTCACTGCCTCTCAGAGCACAGCCTTCTAGCCGTGGAATCCTCTGTGAGGCCGCACGAGGCCCACGGAGAGTCCACGGGTGCGAAGGGTGACATTTGGAAAGTCACCGCTCTCGCCGGGCATGGAGAGAGCAATATTAATTACCTCGCTCCTGGCGTGAAAAATGACTTCGGCGACCTGCACAATGAGGATGTCACACTGTCTTTTCGAATCTGACACTTGCATTGGAAATGCTAGGAATCCATGACACTTCCAATTAAATACCAAAGATCACTAAACACAAGTTCAGACAGGGCTCGTTTAAAAATTACTGTCAAGACTCACCAAGGAATGGTCATAATTTGGGAGAGAAAAAAATGTTTAAAACAGCAAAAAGCCCCACCAAGGGACTGTCTACATGGTTTCCCCATTTAAAACCTAAACTGAAAGTCAAAAGCATTCACTTTATTTAGACTAAAAGTCACAAAGATTAAAAATGTGCGATTAAGAAGAATCCGTGGCAATAAGCAGTTCCCAGAGACGGGATGTTTTTCCAATGAAGGAAAAGGAGGGAAATCTAGATACTGCCCCTGCCTCCTGTCCTGCGTTTTCCCAAAGAACAAAGAGTTCACCTCGGACTCACGTTCCGTGTTAAAGTGGCTTTGGGATTTACATTTATGTTGACAATTTTTTCCCCACAAGGAGTAAAATTGGGACAGGAAGCAGTAAAAGATAACAGTACCAGACCATGAAGAAACCAAGATCTATCCGAAAACATACTCAGACTCTCCAGTAGCCTCAAGTACACCCCTTAAAAATAAGAAAAAAAGCAAAAGAAAAACCTCAGAGAAGCACTTTTCATATCTTACAAATTAGAGGGAGACGTTTTCCCCTCAATACCTACCCGACCACGAGAAAAATCTGTGACCCATTTCAAAGAGATCGTCTGTGTCAATTTCAAATATTAATATTTTCGAGCAAGGCATAACTATGGAGAAAGAAGGAAGATTAACAGGAGAACAGTACGTACAGCTTAATACAATCTAAAACCCGCCAGAGATCAGATAAATGTTCTTAGAAGCAAAGTAAAGCACACCCTATGCGTTAAAGTGCACGGCTGAGTTTTCAGTGCAGCAGTTCCTGTTGGGATGATGGCAAGTTCAGCCCCAGTTTGAAGGCAGGCCTGGTGCTGAAGGACAAGCAGGTGGTGGTGGTGGGGGGGATCAGAAAGTGAAACCACGTGGCATGTGTCAACCAATGACAGCTCCATAAAGACCTGCAAATATACAGGCCGAGGGAGGGAGGCAGGACAGGTGGGAGAGGCCAGCCTTGTTTTCCAGAGTTTTACACACAAAATCCCAACAAGGAAAGAAAGAACTGCCCCTCACCCCTCCATTCTCCAGGGACAGTATTCCATTCATGGGACAGGAGTCCTGACTCTGGACATGGGGACACACGGAGGGCGGGGTCCTGGTGGACACACTGCCTGCTTCCTCTGAAAAACCATTAAAGCGAAGTCGCTACTTGTTGCAGACTTTCCTGCACCCCCTTTAAAGACACAATCCCTCAGTTTCCATCCTCACATTACCAGCTCAAATATCACGCAGGCCAAGTGTGCCTGGGGTGGAACTGCAAAGCAGGCAGCCAGTTCCCTGGGTGGTCCCAGCTGTCTCCATCGGAGCTGTTTTCATGAGGTTTCTTCCCTGTCTGCCTCCAAATGTGTTGGTGGTGGATCAACTGCTCATGGCGGTGCGTCATGTGCGCCTCCAGGGTGCTGCTCTGGTCACGTGGTATTGATGGGTACACCTTGTGCTGGCCCAGAGCCCCTCTCCACGTGTGAGGGTGGAGGGCCCTCTGGGGGGTCAGTCATCACAAGAGGGAGCCCATCTCCCAAACTTGAACCTGAAACTTGGCGGGAGGGCTCCGATAGCACGGAGAGAGCACGCAGAGACACTCTGGTTCTCATCTTTTTTTTTTTTTAAGGTTTTATTTCTTTATTTTTACAGAGATGGGAAGAGAAGGAGAAAGAGATGGAGAAAAATATCAGTGTGTGGTTGTCTCTCGCACGCCACCATCTAGGGAACCGGCCCGAAACCCAGGCATGTGGCCCAACCGGGAATCCAATGCGTGACCTTTGTGTCTGTGGGATGACGCCCAACCCACTGAGCCAGACCAGTCAGGGCTGGGCCTCATCTTGATGGATGAGTATGGTCTCTGAAGACAAGTCAAGAGCCGGTACTTGAGAGCCCAGACAGAGTGACCCAGCTGGCACCAGGTCCTGGGAGGCCCCTGAAGCAGGGCCTGCGTGATGCTCCCGTGGGCTCTGCTTTACCTATTTGCCATCTGCTTTACCCTTCAGAACAGTGTGTGAGGTCCCAGCTGCACTAAAGGGAACACGGAAAAGGGAAGGGCGTCTAAGCTCAGGCAAGAACTTCCGAGTACATACCAGCCCCCTTGCGGAGGGGCTCCCCGAGGTAAGAGAAGCCCATCGGAAGCTGGAACCCCTACAGAAGGGGCCCAGTTGTCCCCGGCTGCATAGAGGTTCTCCTCCTGAACCTAAGCATTGATTCTGGAATTTGGATTTTGATTCTTGGTTCTGGACTTTGTTTGATCTGGATCTTACATTCCAGGCTCTTTCTTCCTACCTCCTAACAACACTTGTTCCTAAGACAAAAAAAAAAAAAAATCGGACCTATTTAATCAGTAAACATATGCAAGGCTTACTGTGCACCAAGCTCCAAGAAATGTTCTGGAAGCTACAGCATAGAGCTGCACCATGACCTGCAGGAGGCCGAGCCTCCCACTCATGAGTGGTACCCCCACCCCCACCAGCTAGTTCCATTCTAAGCCTTACCTGTGGTTGCGAATGGAAACGTTTGATCCTCAGTTGCAGGACTATCCGGTGTCACTGGCAGTTGGAGCCAGGGTTCCGGACCCTGGGATCTTGGCAAGGCCATTCTTGGGCGCAGATCCCAGCTGACTGTTCTCTTTCATTACTCTGCAGTGCCGATCAAATCCTGGCGGTTAGCACATCACCGAGGGACTCGGTCTCTTTACCTGTGAAATCAACAGGAAGAAGCTCGCTGTGCCCCAACCGCCAGACTGTTAAGTGTGCTGAGTTAAATCTCCTAACAAATATTTTCACGACATCCCACCCACTGACAAAAATACATCGACACAGAGCACCCTGACAACAGATTCAGGGTAATAAACAATATTAAATTACTAAGGCTTTCCTAGCCTTGGGTAAGATCGCTATGCTAATAAAGCCTTCTTCTGAAAGGAGTGAGGTTAAAAAGTCGTTGTTCCCAGCACTCCCTTGGACAGGCAGCACCCAGCCAGGAAGAGAGTGGAAAGGAAGGGCTGGGAAGTAAGGAAAACACAAGGAGAGCATCGCTGCAGATACCCATCGAAGGCCAGGACGCCTGTCCTCGGGGAGGAAAGCCCAACCTTTCTGGCCTTCTGTCGTAGGTGCCTCCACCTCGACCACACCCCCATGTCAGCCTCAAGTTCACTGCCCAGGGTGCGTATACTGCAGTGCTTACAAAACGCTGGAGAATTCAAAGGAAAGTAACTGCCCTAAAAATACAAACACAATACTGTACGACTGAGATTCATTCAGGTTCGATTTGGTAGCTCTTGTGTTGGTTGCTAACACTCGGCAAAGTATTTACCACAGCTGAGGGGATTAAGCAATAGAAATGCATGTCCTCACAGTTCTGGGGCCAGAAGTCCAGGGTCAAGGTGTCGGCAGGGTTGGTGTCTCCTGAGACCCCCCTCCATGGCTATGTTGCTGGCCATCTTCTCCCCGCATCTTCCCGGTGTGTGTGGCTGTGTCCCCATCTCTTCTTAGAAGGACTGCAGTCATGCTGAACTAAGGCTTACCATATACCTTCCCCTTACCTTGATGAGACCTCTTTCGAGGTTCTACCTCCAAATAGTCACATTCCGAGGGGCTGGAAGTTAGAGTTGCAACGTGAATTCTGGGGAGACACAATTTAGGTCTTAATGTTTACAAAATACCCCCGTATGATTATAAAGTTTAGAATGCACACGTACTTACTTGAAATAGTTTGTAGGTTAAAAGTCCTCACTTTCTAAGAACTCTGGTTATTCCCAATGGTCATTTCAAAAAGTGTGCCTGACCTTAAGTTAGATCAATGACTCGTAGCCGAGTCTCCACAGAAGCGGTTTCTATCTCCAGCCCACCCTTCCTGTCCTTGCAGAATCTAACTGCCTGTCAGGCGCGTGGATGTCTAAGCCGCAGCTCGGCCTCAGCAGGAGCAGACCCTGAGGATGGGCTTCCCCGCAGTTTCCGAGGAGTCCTGCAGCCAGCAGGCATGCCGGTGCTCCGGTCCACGCCCGCGGAGTCCAGTCGCGGATCCCGAGTTCTCTCGCAGCCCACCGCTGACACGTGAGGAAATCCCGCTGGCTCCAACTTCAAAAGACTTTCCTATCTGCCCGCTTCTCACCACCTCCCCTGCTAGGGGGCCAGTCACCCTTATCTCGCCCGATTGTGGCTTGTCCCTAACAGTCTCTGCTCCCACTTGTCCCTTCAGAGTCTCCTCTCAGCACAGCAGTCAGGGCACTTCTTTCGAATGTGTCACGCCACACCGAGCCCTGTAATTTTCCATTTCACAAGCCTCGGTGACCCACAAAACCTCTAACGCCTGCTCCCTCTTAGAGCTCACCGCCACCAATGCTCCCGGAGCAGGTGTGCCACGGGCCTCCGTACTGTTTTCCCAACACGACAAGTGTCCATGCCTTAGCAATTCCCTGGGCAAGGGCCCAGCCTTCCTAGATAGAGCAAGGCTAACTCTCTAACCTCCTTCGTGCCTTCGCTCAAATCTAACCTTCTCTAACAAGGAGAAGGCTTAGCCAACCCCCGCGCTGGAAACTGTCTGCACCCCTCTGCAGGACGCCGACTCTCCTTTCCTCTGCCTCGCTAGTCCTTCCCTCGCTGGCATATCCCGCCTTCTAATAAATAAAGCCTTCTGGGTGTCGCTCGGTGTCCTCACTGCCCCACTGCCACCCACCTGGCAAGGTGAGCTCCAGGTCTTCCTCACCAAGGTGCCCCCTTCGCCTGGACTGAAGCCCACCATGTGGTGGGCACTCGATACATGCTGTTTAATGGGTGGGTAGGGGAATAAATGAAAGCACAAAAATTCTTTTCAACACGATCAACACCACACCAAAAAGTGGCCTTTAACATAGCATGCGGAGGAATTTTAGAGCCTTTGTGTGAGGGTGTTACTTCTCCAAGTAAGAAGGCTCTGTCTCTTTGAACACGCTGCTCAAAGAGGAGGTTTCTTCTGTCTGGTTCTTTCTACGAAACTGTTCCAAATCCCACCCTGCTACTGGGTCATCTCCTATTTCCATCCTAACCAGGAATCCTTCTTCCTGTTTCTCTACCCAAATAACTACAGCCTTCATCTCTCTTCTCTAGGATCAGGTGTTGTCTGGACAATTTCCAAATGAAAACAACTTTCCACAGAAATGTCCCTTTGGGGCCAGGCTGGGGTTTCGCCCTGGCATCACCCTCCTCACCTGGGTAGCGTAACGCTGCCCCATGCGGCTGGTGAGTGAAATGGGTTAGTGCAGACGCCCCAGAACTCCATCTGGCACAGAATAACCATCCATGTGTCCGGTATTTTTCTTCCTGATACTATTGTACCATGAAGAAACTTGCTTGTTGGAAGGATATTGTATTATTTTAACACAATTTTCCATTGCATGGATCAACATCATCAAAACCATAACAAAACACAAATAAAAGTTCTATTTGCATCACACAGAAATCCAGACCAGGTTTTCACTGAATGTGGAATAATCTGACTTAAATATAGACTCCTAGCATGGTTAAAAAAAAAAACATGGGGAAAATGCCAAAGGCAACTTCCAAATGATAGGCCATCTTTGTCCAGAACAGTAGAAACCAAATATAACGGACTCACGGGACTGAAAATTGACACACGCTACTAACATGGAGGTGCCAGAAACGGGGAAAATCAGAGGCGTTTTGAACACCAGCCCTGCAGAGTAAGTCACCAGGGTCAACGCTCCTGACTGCCGATTCACGGTACTTTCCACTCGAGTGACTCTCTGAGTCTGGACCCGGTGAGGGAGGGGCTGTGGAATAATGCTCATTGCCTGTGCAAAGCCACTCTGCGGAGATGTCGTACGTAGCAGGTAGAAATAAATCAGTCCCTTCAGGAAGAAAAAAGTTACTCACTCAACATTAAGTCTGAGGAGACTTGAAAATGGGCAAACTTCAGACTTTTGAGGTATAAGGTCATCTCCCAAGGAGGGGAGAGATTTATAACAGAACTTTAAAATTATAAGTGACTTGAGAAATGATCATTTTGCAGCTGAGAAAAATTAATATATCGAGGGGTTAAGTCCATAGCAAAGAAAAAAATTATGGGCTCTCTCCCGAGACACCCTGTAATGTAAGGACAAGAAAAGATTTAAAAATACATTAACCTGCAACATCAAGGAGATAAGAGAGCATCTCTATGCAGATGAGTGATTTTAACAAAATTCCGTAAGGCAGGAAGCCAGTGCAGAAGTGATGGGTGAACCACGAGAGGGGGCGGGACAGAGCAGCACCGTGCTGGCCAAGGGGCACTGGTTGCAGGGAGAGGTGGCCGCCCCGCAGGACTCCTCTGAGCTTAGGAACTTGAGACTTTGGCCTGGTGAAATGGGGAGTGAAACCTGTAGAAAACAAGTGAATTCTCTGAAGGTAACTAAATTAAGCAATCCATAGCCTAGCAATTTTCAACTTTTTTCATCTCATGGCACACATAAACTAATTGTTAAAATTTCATGGCACACCAAAAATACATTTTTTGACAAAAAACTGGATATCATTTTGATTCATTCATAGTGGATGGCTACTGTTTTGTTGGCTGCTGACATCTTTTAATTTGACAATATAAGGGAAAAGAGGTCAGTGCCCCTCACTAAATAGTCAGGCAGTGCCTGTTTTAAATATTCTTGCAGCACATGGGGTGAAAATGGCTGTCCTAGCCTATTGCTTAGAACACTATTACCTGGGCATTCGAAAGTTGATGAATCAGAGGTTTCTTTTTCGGAAAATTAAATAGCCACATCTCCTCAAAGACCTGCACATTCTGGCTTTTGGTGGACTTGCAGCACAACAGCGGCCTGATGGTCCTGGACACAAACCCTTACCCGAACAGACAGAACTCCACCCACCTCTACGCTCTTACATGCTTAAATAGTAATGGACAATCTGGGCAATAAAACATGTAAGCAAGAACATTCATGATGAACAGATAGAAAATGTGATCCTAGAAGAAGGGAGACAAGGGAAAACAGGAAAAAAACAAGTGAACACAAAATTCTGGCATTCTCAAAGAACTTGAATAAATACATTGTATCTATAAAATGAAAGGAGGATGTTTTAATAAAACAAATGGGTATGAAATGTTTTCTTACAAATTTTGAATATGAAAGCCAAAATGAAATAAATCAACAGGGCGATTGAAAGATGGAGTCAAGGAAATCTCGACAATAAAACTGACTCACCAAGAGAGGGTATGAGAGAAATAATAAGAAGCTAAGAGAAGTAATACTTGAGGTCCTCCATCCAACAAATACTGGTTTGGGGAAGAGAGAATAGAGGAAACAGAGGTGTGAAAATTAATTAGATATCTAATGCGGGATGATTTCTGAGTTGAAAAGTAGAAGTGTCCACATTTAAAGAGCCTGCTTCAAAAAATGCACAAACGAATGAACGAAAAAGATTTGCGTCAAGTGACTCTGAGACTCTGTAGTGAATGATAATTACATGCCTGTAACAATAAAACCACTTGTGCGTGATAAAAGGGACATTATTGGCTCAACTGACAAGACTGAAATATGGATGGTTAGGCTAGATAAGAAGTCTTTTTTTCCAAAGTTAAATTTACTGAAGTTGAAAATAAGCACCCCCTAGTCTTTGGGGATTCACACTGAAGTGTTTAGAGGTAAAGGGCACATAGTTTACCTTCAAATGGTTCAGAAAAAAGGTGTGTGTGTGTGTGTGTGTGTGTGTGTTTATGGCAAGAGAGCAAGAACAAAGACAGACAAACAGGATCAAATATCGGTGATAGGTGGATCTAGGTATAATGTATACGGGTGTTCTTTGTACGAATCTTATTCTTATGACTTTTGGAAAGTTTAAAATATTTTTTGAAGACAAAAATATTTGTAAAAGCCTTCCAACAAACAACAAAACAATTCCAAGCATATTTAGTTATAAAGGAGAGCTTCCTTCAAAAGAGAACAAAAATCAAACAGAACTTAGATTTTTTTTTGCTCATGTTATACGCCAGAAGAAATGAAATTATAGACATTTTGGCTCAGTCGAGAAGTTCTTTCTGAAATCACAAAATAGAAGCAAATTTCCTCATTTTACATCGGGGAAATCAGAGCATAATGCGTAGTCTTGACTTTGATAATTTGTGAAAATAAGCTGAAAAATAAAGAAAAACTTCACCATAGTGCGATGGAAATACTTGTGGTGATGGGCCGTGAATGGGATGCGGAACCAGGAGAAGCCGGCATGCCGACGGGGCACCAGGGCAGCAGGTGCTGTTGCTAGAAGCACATGACTCCAGAAATGCACCAGAGCTTAAAGGGCCCACACGCATCTAGACGCTGCTTGGAGTGTAGAGTCAGCTTCGGCGGGTCATCGAAAGTGAAGGGCCTTAAGATTCATGAGTGAAGCTAGGCCTCCAACAAAAAGCTCTTCTCCCTGTGAGGGTAATAACAGCTCCTGATTTGCCCCTGGGTCCTGGAGGAGACAATTGACCATGGGCCACCAGGTGACAAGACACTTGGTACTCACCACTCATAAACTTGGGTGTCACCTTATCTATCCACTTGGCCATAAAATTGGAAATTCCAAGAAGTGCTCATCCATTACAGAGTGATGGTATACACAGGCCAGTGCCTGACAACGCCTGAGGGTACAAATAAGGCCCACGAGCATGGACCTCACGCGCCCAGCATGCTTACCACAGCCACTCCATGGCCTCGCCCATCCCCGAGGCTCCAGGCGCATTCCCAGTAGCCAACAGACTGGAGAGGAAGACAACCCCCACCAGGTTTCGACAGCCCTGAGCCACGTGCCAGCACCAGCCCACAGCGGCCTGCTGCAGTCATTGTGGACCCACTTCAGGGCAGCACTTCATCTGAAAGGGGAGATGGCCCAGGAAGGCCCTGCACTGAAGGGCCTGAGGCATGGAGCGGCAGGCGGTCGGCCACACGGTCAGAGACAGTGTCACGGTTAAAAACAGCCCTGTATATGTATCTGAGCCTGATCCTGTTAAAATACATGTATCTTTATACACACACAATATATAGTTATACATAGCTATATACATATATAGATATATAGATGCATAATTATGCATCTAACTGTATAATGAAAACTACCCATATTTTGCTGTGTACAATGCACACCCACATTTTTGGCCCAAACAGTCAGGAAAAAAATCTTTTGTTTTAATTTTTTAATTCAATTATTTATTTATTTATATTAGATATTTGCTTTGTAAGACTTATTATCATATTCCAGTGGGCATTATAGATGGGAAAATACGGTATATATTCCATAATGGCAACATTATAAGTGATTTTTATTTTCTTTCTTATATTTTTCTAGGCATTTTTCCACTGTGTATTACTTTTATAAACAGAAAAAAAGTTAAATGTTATTTTAGAAAGGAACTTCCTTACGGCTTGGCACCATGAAAACGCATTCGGCATGCTTGTGGAGTTTATTTTGCTCTGAAGTCTATCTTCTATAAGCAACACGGTGGTGAGTCTGCAAACACGTTCTATTGTGACTTTCTGCGAGCCTGGTTGGCTTACTACATACCAAAGACAGTGGAATCGTGATCTTTATGACTGACTCAGTCATATAAATAGAATGCAAAATGAGAGGCTTTCTGTTCATGTAAAAGCATCTGAGGCAGCATGGTGTCGCTGAGAGATCTGGGCTTTGGGGTGAGACTGGCTGGCATTTGACTCCTGGCTCTGCTGTTTTCTATCCA
Organism: Tonatia bakeri; assembly: GCA_004024845.1. Lineage (NCBI taxonomy): Eukaryota > Metazoa > Chordata > Mammalia > Chiroptera > Phyllostomidae > Tonatia > Tonatia bakeri. The sequence continues at coordinate 107,210 of PVIA01001827.1, forward strand.
CAGGACACTGGACAAGACAGCTGACCCCCAGGTCCAGGAGAAGATGCCAACCACCTTATCCTATCTTTATGGTGTGATCAAAATAACTCAACGTGGTGAGTTAGGTAAGATACCTGTTGGCTGGTACCGAACACATGGAGGACCTTTGTAGGACACCCACTGTAAAGCAGAGCTGATGGTAGGGATGGAACAAGGGGATGGCTCAACATTACCAAGCCCTGAAATACTGCTGACTTTTACTAGCAGAAAGGGAGTCAAAAGTCTCAATTTACCTTCTGCCCAACAGACTACGATTTATTTGCTAGGTGAGCATGGGTTGGTGGGCTGAACGAGGTCGGGGAGAGATCTCGGTAAGCTCCTGCCTTTTCCCTTGGAGTCCTGACTCCTCAGTAGGTCACGCCCAGTTATGGGTGTGAACGAACCTCCAGCCACCAGTCATACTCCCACAGTCGGATGGGAAAGCACAGGTTGGAGAACAGCGTTTATAGGTTTGTCAGATTACAAAGCAAGTCTACTCCAGTGGAGGCAACACAGAAAAGCGCCCGAGCGTAGCCCTTGCTCTTCTCTCTGGTCTTCACGTTAGTTTAGGAACTGCCTTAACTCCAGAAAAACAAACTCAGGCACATCCCAGGTGATGAAGCTTGGGAGCAAGAAAACAAACAGGCTCACAGCTGAGAAAGCATTTTGTGAGCTCCGTAACCACAAGAAAGCCCTGCCGCCCATGTCCGTCCCCACCCATGTTCTTCCCCGAGAGTCCCTTGTGCTGTAGCCTGTGTCTACAGCCCCCAAGGGCAACTGTGCACATCTCTTCCCAAATCTTTGGGTTCAGTGACATCTGCTGATTGCCTGAAATCAGACGTGCTGGGAGAACTTCCTACTAACAGCCACTGCACCTGGCTTTAGAGTTGGGTTTGGATTTGCAGCCGGGGTTCGCAATCTTAATAGCTTTGCATCATGAGTGAGGACCATGTGCTCTCGTGACTCTTAGACCCCTCGTCCAAGACATCAGAGTGATGAAGACATCTTGAAGGTCACCATCTCTAACCTATGAAAAGTGCCTAACGTAGTACTGGAGAAATAAGGGAGGTACAATTATTATTAAGTTCGTATTCCCTAAGACAGCTGAAGACTTTCTGGAATTTTTCTAGGAAGCTCTGTTAGCTTTCCCCAGGATCTTAAGGCAACAAGGGATAAAGCATGTAGGAAGGAATCAATTGCAGCTCTTACCTCCCAAACAGAACTGCAGGGAGCTCAGTGGGGACGAGGGCTAGAGACAGGGCCAACAGGCCACTGCCTGGGGGGCTGTTCATCCCAGTCCCCTCCACCTTCCCGTGTGATGTCCAAGTTTGCCATATCTGAAATATCTCCAACCAACCAAACATCTTTTAGAACCTCAGCGCCAGTTGTAGTGACTGAAATGTGGGCAAGTTTTGCCATACGGTGAGGTTATTAATCAACCTTCAAACCTGAATCTTTCAGAAAAGAAAGAAAAAGTTGTGCGAGAGAGAGAGAGAGACAGAGAGGAAGAAACAGAAGGAGGAGGAGGGAAAGGAGGGAGAAGAAGAAAGAGAAGGGAAGGAGGGAGAATAGAGAAGAGGGAGGAATGATGGGAGGGAGGGGGGAAAGCAAACGAGAGAAAAAGAGAGTTCACAGCTCTTTACGGTTGGTTTCCCTGTGGAATCTATTATGTCTGCGAATGACAGTCTTGCAGCAACATCTGGGGCTCATCATCTGCTTCTGCTACACCAGAGAAGAGATGATTTCTGGATGTTAATCTTACATGGGGGCACTCCATAAACCCACCAAAGGGAATGGCAGGCCTTTCCAATTTACTGTGCCAGATGAGAGAATTTAGAGATTGCAGGGGAAATTTTCACTGCAATGTCAATGTGGGAGTCCTCAGGACCCCCATCCAGATAAGCACAAGCCCCATCTGTGCCAGGGAAGACTCGGGCTGAAAAACAAGCTCGCATTCCTTGCTCTGTGCATGTATTTGAACAGGTACAAGTTCAAGGACTTCTGAGACATTGGTCAGCGAGAGTTAGAGCAGTCTCTTTATAACAGAGATGCTGTCCTGTAGACATCAGTGGTTACTATTAGTTTGAAAAGAGGCTCCTATAGGAAAGGCTGACGTTCCATTAACCTCTAGAGGAAACAAGCAGTTCAAGTGGAAAATCACAGTCCAGAACCGACCAGGAATTTACCGTGATTGTGGTTGATCATGTAGAGTTCACGTTAATCTCAATAGGTCTTGGGGAAATTCTTGATTTCTTTCTGTACAGAGGGGGACTTCAAGTTCAGAGTGCCTCTAGGAGTATGGTCAGTATAATGTATAAACAGATGATTAAAACTGAGAAAAGACATCGGCATAATTAACAGGAAGAACAGCATCTGTTCCCTGTGTGTACAGAAAAGACAGCTGAAAGACGCAGTCCTTTCTTTTTGATGACCCCCCAAAATGAAATATTTATAGGGCTTTTAAAAAGCAATAATTTTCTTATTGCCAAGAAATTTATTTGACTGTTATTTTAAATTAGGGGAAAAAAGGTCTCCAGCTTTTATGTGTTAAAAATTGTAACTGTTTATTGGGGGCATGGGACCAAAAACTCTCATTTTATTGAAGCTTTTGACATATGCTCAGCTATTAACCTTTCACAGTGAAATGAGAACATTCCTTCTAAGTTCTAGAATTCAATGAGAATCTAAACATTTCTCCCCAATATTCTTTTATTACATACAATTTCTGGTTCAGTGAAAGTGTGCTGCCTTACAAGACATTCAAAACACTAGGGAGAAATAGTTTTTAAACTATTTATCATCCTATGGGGTTTTGATTTTCTGCTGACTGTTATACCTTGAGAATAGAGGGCCTCACTGTAGGGGGGGAAGCTATTTATGAATAGTTCCTGATTTGGAGCAGCTGTTCTTTGCTATAGATCCTTCTTTTTTGATAACCACATTTGCACAGAAATTTATACCACTAATAAGAGGGTGCACACTCACCCAACTACAGCAGAACTGTTACCTTGAAGAAAGAAAGACATCCACTACAAAGCTCCTCTAGGTTCGAGTATCCTTGAGTTTCTTCATTATAGGAGAATAATAAATCTGAAAACCTGTTGCATTTTGGGAGTTTCATGTCATCAACGAGAAAGAACACTGTCAAGTACATAGCTGCCGCTGCGGACTAAAATGAAAAACATCTTATAGGAGAGGTTGCATCCTCGTGCAAATTAGAAGGCTTTTATTCAACCCAGACAAACAGGACGAAACTCTCTGGGTTGTTTTGTAAATGTTTCCCTCCCAAGCTAGACACCAAATCATCCTTTCACTGTGCTTGGAGACTTGAAAACCAGAAAGTGGAAATAATTTTGAATTTGACTATGCTGTTCCTGGCCAGCCAGATGAAAAAGACCTAAAAGCAAAATAGTTACTTTCTCGCAAAAATACTTATGATTAGAAACGATTGATTCAGTTTCTTATGGCATGCTTCTAGAGGGGCAACAGTCAAGGAATCCTTCATCATAAATCTGTTTTACTGAAACTTAATTAGTAACGTGTGATGCCTCAACTGCTGAAGAATTTCACAGATTACACACCCAAATCCACCTCTTGGGTGCAAATACCAGAGGAGTGGACATAGCTGCAAAAGTACCAAAATGAACGTGACCTCTAATTGGGTTAGGAAATAAATCCTTTAATAACTGCTCATGGGAGTGTAAGTGGACACAGCAAATTGTGAAGGGTAATTTGACAATATATTTTAAAGGCCTTGAACCTGCAAAGAGCTTTTGACCTAGGAATTCTAATGCCAGGAAACATTCAGATTCCTTTCAGGATGTTCGTTGCAGCCTAAAACTTCAACGTCAGGAAAACGTTTAAAGAAATGTCTAACAATGAGGAACAGGAGGAAAATGAGTTAAGGAAAGACTCAAAATAAGCAGCCATTTAGAGTAATGTGACAGAAGGCTATTTAAGACAGGACAAATGTTCATGGTAACTATGGGGAAAATGCAGGTCACACAAGATTTGGATGGTATGGTCCCAATTTTGGTTAAAAACACACAGAACATTAAAAGGAAATATAGTATGTCAAAATAACACCTGTCTCATTCAAACATGAGGAGCCACAGGTGGACTCTCTCAGGCCAGGCCAGCTCAGTGGTCTGGGGTTCAGTAATTCAAAGATGAGGCTAGAGATCTCTGGACAGAATTGCATTAGAAGCTCATTCTAATTTTACTCAAGTTCTTTTCCAAATATACAGATATGTTCTATCTCAAACACTTTTCAAGTATCAGTTGTTTGTTTAAAAAATATGGATAATGACACCTCCCCGGGAATACTGATGAAAATACCCCCAAATCTACCTGCTTCATGGCCACTGATTCCACTTGGAAGCCTTTGGAAGGAGTGGGCCTCCATCTCACAGGCTCCTCCCGGAGCTGCTCCGACTTTAAAACAGGACAAAGCAGAAGGAGAGCCCGGTGACTCTGAGGGACCCGTGACCTTGTCGAAGGCCACCATCCCTGATGACTTTGTCCCCCCCCCGGCCACTCTCATGCCTGTGCTTCTTCCTGTACTTGCTGGGTCATTCAGTAAGCATCCATGTCGGTGTCCGAGCTGAAAACACACAGATGGCTAAGGGACAGCTCTCCCCCTGCAACAAAAGGGACAGAAAGACACCTAAACGGACTGGTCTGGAATTGCGTAGAAGGCCATATTCATTGGCATCCCCCTATTGGAGGCTCTTCTATAATACGAAGACCTTTGGAAGAGAAAACGTTTCTACGCAGTTACTGGCTTTTCTCCTGTGCAGGAGAGGCAGGCTGTAGGAGAGAAGGGAAGGACGGAGAAAAGCAGCTCAAAGCCAAACTCACCTGCTTCCCACGTTTGCCTAGTGGTGTGGCTCTCTCTGCCCTAGAAGCACATTTAAAGGGGCAGTGTGACATCGAGCCCAGCGGCAAGGGCTCCAGGGACCCGAATGGCCCGAGTTCGGGAGTGGATGTGCCGAGGGTCAGCACGCTGTTCCTAGTCAGCAGAAACCTGCGCCATCCACGTTGCCATGAGGAGACCCGAGGAGGAGGTTCTCCGTGTAAACGGGACTCTGTCATTGCGGGAGAGGATTTTCGAAGGATGTCTCATCCTTGGAAAATGTCAGCAGTTGTGTAGAATGTCTCGGCTTGACACATAGCTTCGTGTTGGGTGTTCTAGAACTCTGTCTGAGGAAGCAGGAAAAAAATGAAACATCTTCTCTGGTTCCTGAAGGCCATTGGAAGAAATCACCACCAAATCTCAGTGTCTGCATCTTGGGGAACCTAGGCCATGACAGGAAACCATCCCCAATTCTGACCAGTCAGTGTCGGGGCCAAGAGAACCCACAGTGGAAGCCCTTCTCCAGACTTGGTGAGCCAGGCCAGCCTCCTGCAGCGCAGGTCAGCGAACAGTGGGTGGGGGCTCTGATGGGGGGAGCAGGGAAGGCTGGTGCAGGCCTGCCCACTAGTCTTTGGGACGATCTGGTGGCCGCAGGGAGCCCGAGGAGTGTCCTAGCTGGGACACAGACAGGCCAGCAATGCGAGGTTAGGGCAGAGGGATGAGGTGGGGACCAGGACAGGAGGACTTTATAAACCTCGGTAAAGAGTTGGGTCTGATTTACATAATTTTCACCATTGAAAGGATTTAAACAGGGCAGTAACCTATGTACAGCTGTACTTTCAGTTCAGAATCAAATTCGGTATTTCACCGTCTCAAATCACAAGTACAATAAAATAGAGCAAGATCATAGCACCTTCACGTTAATGACTGTGGATGGTATTGACCCAGCCCAAAACTATCGGTGCTTCAGAAGTCTTAAAAATAATTCGGCTTTTTTTCTCCCTGAGTGCAAGTGCATTACATGGTGAGGGATTCTCTGAAACACACAGGCAGAAACTCAAGTGGATTTGACTGTCAGAGTGAGTGACAGCGTTAATAATAAGCAGGGAGAACAGTCAGTCAGCACCAGCCTGGAGCCCGCCGCTCTGCCAAGTTCTGGGAGGTGCCGACGGGGGGACGGCTCCCAACTTCAAGGGCTGCCGAGTCCAACTGGGGGCGCACAAGATACACATGGGAAAAGGAGGACCCGCAAAGAACAGAGTGTCCCACTGACCAGAGGGGGATGGCCTACGGCAGAGGGCTTCCTGCTGAAAGTGAGACTGAAGACAGGAATCGAAAGCAAGGGGTGGGCGGTGGCTCCATTCACACCCACAGATGTGACGCGATAATGTGTGACAGTCTTCCAGTGTGGCACTTTCCAATGATCACTTGTAATGTTCTGTGGCAAAATTGTGTCAGAGAATTTATAGGTAACTTTAGCGCCCCCTTTCCCCCATCTACACTTATGGGTTTATCACGATGAACAAGTCTTGAGGATGGATTAGATATACTTTCCGTCTTCCAAACATATCTTTGCTCCTGCTCTTAAAGTCGTGTTACCAATGCTCAGAATCCTCTTCGGGCCCCTCTGTCCTTTTCGTCGGTAAGTGTCCAGCTTCAGTCTCAGCTGACTGTAAGAACACCCATGCCACAATGGGGCCATCATAGTGTCCTGTCTCCCCGACCCCTGGCAATAGCACGAGTCTGGTTTGGGACCTTACCGAGCACGTGTCGTTTCCATGGACCTCCCGTCATCCTCACAGGTGTCATCATGAAGTCGGAGGGCAGAATCCATCCGTTTGCATAGCCGCCAGCATGCTGAGCCTCAGGGTCGCATGAGGGAGGCAGGCTGCCAAACCCCACACCTGGTGAGCAGGTGGGAGAGTTCTGGGGCTTGCGGCTGTGCCTGGCAGGCACCCTTTCCCACGACGTCTTCGGCGCTTTGCACCCTGGCTATGTCGCTGCTTTTCTGGGTGTAGGTGCCACATTTCCCCTGGAACCTCCTAGCAAACAACGAAGGTGACTTTTACTTTGTGTCCCCAGAACCTGCCAGGATGCTGAACAGTCAGAAGCAGAGCACTGAATATTTATTGCTTAGAACACCTGTTGCATCAGATGAATATCCAATGCATTACCGTCTGTGTGGGTGTAGGTATGTATAATCTTTCTATTGACTTCAGTTCCTTACTCGAAGGGTGTGTGATTAATTTCTGAACTTAGAAAAGCAGTAGTCAGGGTACTATCAAATCTAAACTTCACTTATTTTTCTAGCTTTTTAAAAACCTAATCTACAATAACAAGGTGCGAGCTTTTAAAAATGCATCGCCTTTCATGGACTACCTTTTTGGGGTGATATTTTCTCAAGTCTATAATTTAGGTGTATTTATTGCAAATCCTGATAAAGATTAACTAACCACAAGATGAACTGACAAGCACTGGACCCAAGGGCATGGTGGGATGTACCTGAAGCTTCTCAATTAGATTTGGAGGGGGCGGAGCTGGTTGTGATGAGTGGTTTGGGAGGAATGGTTAAGTAATAAAGTAAAGAACAAGAAGACATCCAGCGCCAGCTTGTCCTCGCTACAAGTGACTCATTTGTCTCCCACATGCTGGCTTTTACTCTGTGCCTAAAGAAACAAACAATTTTTACCTTTAATCCTTTTCCCCTGTGAATCCTGCCTCATATGACAAAACTCTGGATTGCACTTCATTGAGACCAGGAGGACACCTTTGCTCTGGAAAGCAGGAAACGTGCCGATCTGCAACTTTAAAAAAGTAATAAGGCTTTTTATACTCAAGAGAGATCTGCGGACTTTGGGGTTCAGTCCCCATCAGGGTGGAGTGGCCCGGAAGTGCTGCAGAGAAAGGCGGGGCTTACTCACCAGGGAGATTCAAACAGAGCATGCACCGTCACATCTGTGACCTTTCTTCTGTGCATTGTATTCATAAACATTTTTTCATAAATGGCGCTCTGAGTTTTCAATAATATAGGCTTATTTTTAAAAAAAATTGGCACATACAGGAAGCTAAAAGGCATAGGTGTCTTTTCATAGAGCCAAGAATTTCAAGAAGTGGGAATTTGGAAGTCCCCATTCCACTTACCTGCGATGCCCCACCTCCCTTTGGGAACTCGACCTAGGGTCCATTCAGCTCACCTGAACCCACGGTCACACCCCAGGGTAGGATCCTGGTTTCTAAACCTTGCCATCACAGAGAATAACTTCATTCCAGCACTACGGCTGAATACAGCAGTCCCGATGCCACAGGTACACCAGAGCTTTGCCGGCTCTTGGGGCTTTATGTCCACCCAGAGCAAGGCTTTACCATTTTTTATTTTATTTTATTATTATTTTTAGTGAGCCTGAATATTTGGGTGTCATAGCAAGCAGTCTGTTAACCAGAACTCCCTGGTTATACTTTTTAAATACTCACGTTACAGCTCCAGAATGAACTAGCCGTAGCTGGCGACCCTGTTGTAGGAAGATATGTAAAAAAAAGGTTATCAGGAAATCAAAATCAAGAACTTATTTTAACGGTGCGTGACGGGGTTGGGGAAGAGAAATGAGAACATTAAAATGAAAAATTAGCTGTAGCCAAAATCTCACAGATGCAAAAAGTGAAGGGGCAGGAGTTTGGGGGAAGAAATGACAAGAAACAGAAAGAAAAACATGTGGCTGAGATAGAGGGTGGGGGGAGAAAACGAAATCAAGAGAGGGAGAAAGTAAATTTTTTGTTACACTGTTATGAAAAGTTTGCATAAATAATCGTCAGCCTGTCTGTAGATTTCAGATAAGGTTAAAAGGAAACATACTGTGATCGCCGGGCACAGACACTCCCACCACTTTGGGAAGAAGCGGTTCCCTTTCCCAGGAATGAATCCCACTCACATGCCCCCAGCTTCTCCTGACCCGAACCCAGCGGCCTGTGACCTCCGTTTCAAGTCCTCCCCGACCTCGTGTCCCACACACGCCAAGGAGTCCTGAGCGGGAACCCAGTTCCGCCTGAGCCCCAACCCAAGAGCCGAAAGAAAAAGGGACCCAGGGCTTCCTGTCTTCTTACAATCTTTTAACAACTTTTTGACATTTCTAAAGCCATGCCCTGGTCACTGGTTTTCTTTGTAATAAGGAAGACATGTTTCCAGCAGTGTGGTGAGCACATTTCATAAACGTTGGGCTTATTGGAAAAAAAAATTGGCACATACAGAAAGCTAAAAGGCATCAGTGTCTTTCCATAGGCGGCTGCTTAGGTTAGAAGCAGGCGAAAGCTCCACCTGTTTGAAATCCTGCTTGTGGCCTTCAACCCAGGCCCATTGAAACAGTGACAAGAGGAAGTGCCCCCAGGAAATCCAGTAGACAGAATAAAAGCGGCATCAGTTGTTTAGCCGCGGTCTTGGTCTCGGGCAGGAGTCTGCACTCTCGACTTTAAGACAAAAACGGCAAACACAGTCGGAAAGAGTAGGGGTGAGGGGGTACGGGGACCCTGCCGTGTCAGGGCAGGAAAGTGGACGGGGTGCCCAGAGACCCTCGGGAAAGGAAGGCGTTGGAGCTGGGCCTTGAAACACGGTTAGCATGCAGATATGCCGAGGGGGGAAGTGGGGAGAAGGAAGGGGGGCTCCCTAAAAATACCGTGTGTCACTTTGAAGTCGACATAGCACATTCCAAGTGCCGACAGTGTGACACGAGGGCAGGTCACATTAGCTAATGTTCCTCGTGACCTCTTCCCTCTGAGCCTTGCCATTCTTCAGCACAATCCAATTAGGATGAGATAAGTCCGGTAAGAAGTCTCCGTTCTTCATCGTGCTGTCACACTAAGTAAGCTGCCTGCTTGGGGGAAGTTGGGAAAACTTTCCATTTTTTCCACTTCCATGTGTATCCATGTTTATCTAGGCAGTTTTGTAAAATACAGTGGGGGAAGCGCCATACATGCATACTGCAGGGGAACGTGAAGTACATGCGTGGCAGGTGTCGGGAGCCACGTCTCTCGCTGCTGGACAGGGAGCTGCAGACAAGCACGGGGGGAGGAGGTTGGAACGATCTACATGCTGTGGATTCTCGTGGGATACAGCAGCGTGACCTCACGTGGAGCTTCCTACAGACGCAGGTGTTATATGTGGAAATCCTTATAGGCAGGCGTGTCTACGCAGGTCAGTATACTCACGTGTATGTCCCGGCTCTATCAGCTGAAGGGCCTAGAAATAATGGCCCTCCAGGAGTAGTGGGCTTACCAGCACCTAGGTCTTGGTTTCTAGCGCAAAGGTGAGAGGAAATAAGATCGAAGGAAGATACTGCTGTGGGTACAGAGAGGGCAAGGCAATATAAACATGAAACTTAAGACACTAGTAATCAATGGCAATTGGATACATAGTTACCGAGGATATAAATTATATGTCACATATTCCTATATTATTAATATATATTAATATGGTAATAAGTATTATGTGTCATCATATATATGTAACTGAGCCCAGGAAAAAGTCCAAATATTAATAGATCAGACAGCATAACAACAAACAAAAATTGTTGGTTCTATGTAGACAAAAGAGTAAAGTAAAAAAAATACCCTAGGTAACAGGGGAAAAAAATACTGCACAGAACTTAACAGCACAGAGAAGAAAGGGGGGCGTGAAGGGAGGTGGCCCGGGAGGAATGTTGACAGAATCCAGAGGCTGCCTGACTAAGCCAGTGGTCGCTCAGACAAGCCCATGCTGGCTTGCAGTGCAGGCCGTTCATGCCATTGGACACTAGCCTCAAAGTCCTAGATCTGCCGGAGTGGGAGAGACTGTCCTCTTCCCTGAGCACCCGTTCCCTTCCACCCTTTACGCCCCCGCCTAGCATGGTGGGCCCTTCTGGTCCCCTCCAATGCACCCAATCTCCCTCTTCTGCTTACCGTCAGTCACACTTCTGATGCCATGCTTTACGATTCACCAAAAACCCTGCCCAGCCGGACTTGAGAGCAGGTGCCTTGATTTTTCTCGAAATTCCTGCACGGAGCATGCAGCGTGCTCTGTGAATATTAATCACGCACACTTACCCCATGTGTCACGTGATTGACTACGTGCTTTACAGGAAGAGTCTGGAGCCACTGAACCCAAAGAGGGGGACTATCCTGAAATCCAAGTGTTCCTACAGGAGGGATATGCTTCATAGTTAAATGAATTCTTAAGGTCAATGAGTAACTTCTTGTTATTATTCAGTGGCTCTCAATTTCACATCTGGAATGGGGTGGGGGCAAATATTGAGTCCTCTACTTGGATTGTCCTTATGGAAGAAAAAAAAGTTCCCATCACTCCAAAGACTGAACAATAAGTTAAAACCATACCATTTCCTTTGGAAAGAAAAGATCTTTACGAACTGTGACCGTTCTGTCAAAGGAGTCAGGGCCCTGCCTTCCATCCCCATCGTAAGTCACCACATCCCGCCTCTGCGTCTAGGTGCCTGGATCTTCCTGGAAGGCGCTCATTGCGAACTCCCCCCTAAGCACCGCAGAGTTTGGTCCGAGTGAGCGTAAAGCTCACGATACACCCTCACTATCCTTGCCCGACCTAACTCCATTCTGGAAAAATGGAGTGTCTGTATTGAGACAGTTTGAAATACAGAGACAAAGGTCTTCCAACTAAAACAAGACCTGACCTTCAAAGCCGTCGCTGTGGGCTCCATGCACGGGTTGGAAGGACACTGCCATTGTTCAAAGCGGTTTTGGGGAGTCTGCTCGCGGTATCGCCTTGACGAGAAAGTCAGGCTCCACACGAGAGCTCCATATTGTGTCTGATTAAGAATGCTGTTTCCTGGCTGAATCGTCTGGACAGGTCCTTTGGGGGTTGAGAAAATGGAGTCCATTCTCCCAGTGGCAACTGAGGAGTAAAAGATGTGTGATACATTCAGAAGACCTTCTGTACTTGTGCAAGTGCCCCGTCAGAAGAGGGAGTGTCACCGCAGGTTTGCTGGAGAGGGGGTCACGTCTATTTGGGGACAGAAGTTGTGATGTGAGTGCTAACAGAACTAAATGAAACCAAAAACAACCCCATTCCTTTCTAATTTCATATAGAAAGTTTAACTGTATGCATCTCTAAGTCTCACTGTTTTAAATTTGAAGAACTAGCTAGAAATGTGACTTTGTTCAACACTCCTGGAAAAAGATTTTGATCAGAAATGTCCATTTTTAGTTGTTTTCATTCAAAAGTGCTAATCAAGGTTGTGCGCTGAAAATTTGTCCTGAAACCGTGTTAACTGGGGAGAGAAATAAATTGATCTCACCTAAAGTGTTCTGTCTCAGGTACCCAAAAAATCCACTGAAGACATATAACCAAATGTTATTTAATATCTTAAAAAGGAACACAATCCAAAATGGATATTTCACACAACACTACATAAACAACATGAACACAATATTACCATATGGAGGGACTTTCAAATATAGACTTACAAAAATCCCTGTGCTTTTTTTGTCTTTTAAGTTATTATACTAAGCATGACAAGTCATCATCATTTACAATATGGCACACTGACACGATAAAAACCATGTTACAAATGTGCTGTTATAAATCAGTAACATTAGGGAAGACATTTCATGAACTATAATTATTTCATATGAAATACTATACAATATAAACAGAACATCCATCTTGGATGACCTTTACAGCAACCAGAGACCAAGTAATTTAAATTTTTTTTTCAGTGCAAACACATTTTTTTCAAGGCAGTCTTGGCTGCAAAACTCCGTTCTAACATACAGTAAATCCCACTTGCACTTCTTAATTCATGTACCCTAATGCAATAGTCACATTCAGTCACTCAGAGAAAGATACCTGCAGAATTATGATCCCTTTAAACTGAACGCTGAAATTTAATTCTCTGCTAGAAAGTCGTATCTATGTCAACTACTCTAAGGACCTTAATTTGTAGCTGTCAATACTTACAGGAAGGCGACCTGAGGTTAGCTCTGGGGCTAACCCACCCCGTGTGCACAACACCACACACGATTTCGCCCTTCCAATGTGGAAACCACGGCGGTGGATCGGTATCTGGGTGGGGAGGCAGGGAGGAGAGAGAGGCCTTGGAGGGTGGGCAGGCGAGGAGCTGCAGAGCGTGTCTCGTTCATGATAAATTTCCAGGAACTGCAGAGGACTGATATCGGAGGAGATCTCGGCTCTCAGATTTGGTACCTCTTTTGGGTGGGAGCAAAGGAACGGGGGTGCCAAGGTCAACCTTTGGACAGGGAGGTAGGCAGCGGTATGTGGACCAGCCAAGCTTCTAGCCTTGCATGAGCTTCCTGTCGTCACTGCCTCACCTGGGAAGCAGCCCCTTAGCTCATTGGCAGGATGTGTGTGTGTGTGTGTATGTGTGTGTGTGTGTGTGTGTGTGTGTGTGTCTGTGTTCACACTTGAAGCCAACAGGAGCAATTTAAAGCCTGATAACTGATGATATACAATCATAAGAAGGAAACTGAGACCCCCTTGGAGCCTTGTGGGATTCTGAACCTTGCAAATCAGCAACTGTGAGCCACAGGCGACATGACTGGGCAAACACAGGGTCTTGGGTCGGAGGCCCATCACCAGGGGCTCTCTGGGACGCTGCCGCAAGAGACACCAAGCAGAACTCAACCCAGGAGATGCTGATGTCTGTTTCAAACACACCAGGACATTTAATAATGAGTTTTTCATATATGTAATTTATGAAACGTCTCCTATGTAAAAATCTCTGGGAAAATCTTGGATGTTGCCTTAATACTGTAAACCCTTCTGGGAGAGTAAGAGAGTGACAGCTGATTCTTTTATCTTATTTGGCAAAGATCAGACCGATGGTAATCTCTTTCCTGCCCATATTTCACTAACTCAAAGCAAAACAATGTTTTCCATGGCTTTTGCATTCGTGTCTCCCATACTCCTGCCTCTCTGGCACTAAACGTGTACAGGAGAGTCACTGAGGAACAGAAGGGTACTGGCGGCCTTGCCAATGGGCAGGATGGGACTGGGGGCTGGGGAGAAGGAAAGGAGGGGCCACTTCTGCTGGGGTCCACTGTCACCCGCCTGCATGCTGCCAGCTGGTCCTATGGCTGGCCTGTGGCAAGAAAGAAGGCCCCCCTTGAGGGTCTTCTATCTCCTAATTTGAGAAAATACGTAGAACTAGATCAGCTCCCTTGGAAACCCAGATTCCTCAGAGCAGGGCTCGATAATGGTACTGAATTCCTGTCGAGCTAAGAAGCACTGTGAAGAGTGCTCGTGAAAAATGTCTGTTTCAGCACCTTCCACCGCCAGGAGCAGGCATGTTCCTGGAAGACGGTGTTTTAGTGTGGGGGTGACAGAAGCCCGAGGTGAAACTGTAAACAGGGTGTAGGTCCCGATCTACTGACCACCATGGCGTGTGAGGGGACGTGTTGCCCCCCAAATTGATTGATTCCTAAATCAATCCAGTGAGGGGTACCGAGGAGTGAAATTCCAAACACCCTGAACTTTTTGAATGAAAATGGACAAAGGTGTAAAGTTGTATTTGTTTTCTTTGACTTTATTAGCACACATCAGAAAAAAATAGCATTGTACTGAGTGATTTCTCATGATGGTCTATCAAACAGATAGAAAAGAGATTGTTGGTAGCTGCCGCTGTGTTCTGGGTAATCTTGTCACTCCTTCTGTTCATGCATTTCAAGTATGGGTATTACGAATAGGACCTGCTTGGTGGGTTGTTTGTGAATCTGAATGCTTTGGAAGCACTTTGAGATCCCAAAATGAACTTGTAAAGTCATTACAGGTTGTTGTTGGTTTTGAATCAAGCTCCAAATACTGCCCATGTTATAAACAATGAGACTTTTCCAAATCCAATCACTATTGTATTGCGAGTATATGCCTATCATTGAAATTAAAAACTTTATTTTCAAGTACACTTTGTGGTGGTAAGTGGTTTATCCTGGGTAGAATTTTGCAAAGCTGTGCCAACCTAAAAAAAAGGAACAATGCTTTTGTTTCCATTGAAGAGTTGTTTTCTTTTCTTTTTTTTTTTGTTCCCAAGGTGACTGCAATATAATTGAAATTCGCATTTTAGAAATGCTGGTTGGGTTATGGAAAAGGGAGATTTGGGAACAGCTGGTGTTCAGATCATTGTTACTCCAGATTAACTTTCAATTTCTGCTTCCTGACCTTGAGCTTCCCAAAGTCAGAGAAGCAATCGTTTGTTTTCTTTACCCAGCTAGTCCCCTTTCCGCCCTCCGATTCATTTTCTCAATTTGCCAGCCCCCCCTTTTCACATGCTCACGAAGGTCCCCTGAGATGTGCAAAATACACAGAGTGGAATGCCAACTACGTCACAGAAGTCGAGACTACACAGCACAGCTCCGCTCACGGAAGTGGAGTGGGGGTTTGCGATGGGGGCATGCACGTGGAGGCAGAGAGGACCAAAGTGCTTCAAAGGTGGCAGTCCAGATTTCTTGTGTGTCTCCTGCTACTGAGAATCTAGAACTGAAATCAGAGTTTTCCAGAAGTCAATAGCTTGCCAAGTTATGTTTACCAATTGGCTCTTTGCCAGGGGGAACTTTTGGCAGGAACCGGGATGGGGAGTGGGAAGACAAGAAATTTAAACTTCCTGTCATTCATAACAAAATCAAGTGCGTTTTTGTGGGCAAGAGAGGGGAGACAGGTTTACATCCGAAGGTGAAATAATGCCGTCAAAGGAAACCATGGCCATGAAGAGGTCATGAGTCCACGTAGACAATCACCGACACACACACAGCACGCTGTGGCCTAAGGACACGCGAGTTTTACACTTTGCTTTTCTGAACAACACACCTCAACGCACTGCTGCCGCTTCATCAAATTCATGGAGGTAGTTATATGTAAAAATAAAAATTACCATAAAGTAATATGCTGTATCATAATAATACATAAGTGTGCAAAATGCTGACGGATGGGTTGACCCTTTAAAGTTGAACGCTACACAGAGATTCATCCAGATTCAGTTTTGTAAACCTTCCAGGTGATACACTCTAAGTGAAGACTAGCTAAGCTTTCGTGTAGCACAAGGTTCTCCTTTCATGGGAGGACGAGGATGCTGGCGAAGCTTGGAGTGGCCCGAGTGCTTGGTCACTGAGAACCTCACCCTAGACCGTCTTGGGTGACGTTTTTAATGCACTTCCTGCCACCCTCATTCCCCATTCAGGAACCCTAAATAGATCAGCTGAGGCTGTTTCTACATGGGACGTCTGCTTACATTGTATCTTCTTTGAAGTCCATTATTTCTATGCTAATGGCTGCTGGTCTGAGGGAATTCTTTTTTTTTCCTTTTTCTTCAAATCATGTGCCCAATAGCATCAGGCAAATAGTGTACACATTTCATTTGAGTAACGTATGTAAACCTACTTCTTGTGAAATATTGATAAATTCATATTTTAAAGCTTCTAAAGGTAACGCTTTCCTTTCCTGTTCACACAGCATCTGGTTATTACAATGGCTACTTTCAGAGGATCAACTAGAGGCTGATGGGCTGTTTCAATGGTTATATTATTTATGGACTGATAGCATGATAAACACTTGAGAGCAGGTTTTTTGGGGAAAAACGAATTTAGACAGAAGAATTTAGTAACCGTATGGTATACAACTCCCCAAGGAAACAGACTCTGTATATAGTCTCTTAGATATATTATCTAAGAGGTATTTAAGCAGATCTGGACATATTTAAGCAGTGAGACAAATAGTGCGTTTTTGAGCAATCAAAGCATGCCTTGGAGGAAATAAGGCATAACACTGAACACCAGCTGACTTATGGGTTTTCGTGGTGTGGGAGTTCACCAAGAAGTGGGCCGAGGCATGGCTCTAAGCACACACAGTGAGCCTGTCCTGGGCTCGATGTGTCCAGCTTCTCACGCCCCTTCAGGATGTCTGATAAAGCACGAGTGGGCACCAAATGTATACGACTGCATTCTTTAAACAGATCACCAGGACTGAACCTCATACAGGGGCAGAAGGGTTCCACAGATTTTATGCCATTGATTGAAATCTGAGGAAAGAACATCGTAGATTTATTTTTGGGTCTGTATTTTACGGTATATGGCTCCAAACATCACATGCCACTAAACTAAATAAACTTTTGGTCAGACGATCTACTCGTGTCCTAGGTAACCCTTTTGGAAATAATGTTCCATTCTCTCCAGATTTCTTCTGCTGTTCTCATAAAATAAAACAAGGGGACTTTGAGAAGTCTCTTTCCTAGAAGGCTGAAGCTTATTTGCCATCCCTTTGCTGCTGACTAGCTTCTTTGTATTCAATGTGACAGTGTGAACTAAAGCCAAATGTTAACAAACCGTTTGGAAATAAGTTGGGCTAATAACCATACAGCCACCTAAAAATGCCTCCTGAAATTGGTTACAAAGTATCTGTAAACATTACTCTGGCATAGTTCATGTATGCATAATTGTCATTCTGGTCAATGTTAGGGGAGTACAAGTTGGAATTACACCACGCTTGCAGAATGAGCACATTCTGTTGTTAGCTACATGGGCACGGGTCTATTTCTGGTCAAAAATTACATTAAAGTTTTCTCTATAGATATCTTCCCAGGAATAAAAGGCCTGAAGTTCAACTTTCCCTAAATCTGCTCTTTCCTCTAACCACTAAAAATTATCTCCCACCGCCTAATTTAGGCATTCTATTTAAAACTACATAAAATAGATTTACGTCCTTCCATTAGAAAGAATAACGTCCCCAGGCCACACTCTCCATTTGTATCACAAAGAACATTTTGCTTTTAAACAAACTAATTATCACATCTATTCTCGTAAGCTAGGATCATCATAAGTATCCCAAAGAGGAAACACTCTTCCTTACGTCTTTGACGGACACCTTTTAGAAGTCCACACCACCTCTCCCATCACTGAGCGCTGTGCCCCAGCCAGGCTGGGGACCCCTTGCTTTTCATCCAATTCAGACTCAAAGGCCTATATTCCTGTGGGCAATGATGAAAGGGTCAAACTCAGACAAGCATCTGTGACCTTGAACACAAACTCCTGCACACACACACTCCTGGCATAGCCAGCACGGCCCTCCCGACACACTCCCCTGTGCGCCTGTACAGCCGCTTCACACACACTCACAGTGACCAGTGACAGGTGCCTACATGCTTCACACACAGAGGGCTGGGGTCCCTTCTCGGCAGGGTGTGCTGGCGTCCCTCATGGTGGGCCCTTGCCTTGGACATTTTGTGGTGGCTTAGTGTTGTTTGGTTGTTGTTGTTGTTGTTGTGTTTTGGGGAAGTGTCAAGAATCAGTTCTGCGGCACCGTCTGCCCACAGACCGGGAGCTACGCACACCGGTGGCACTGAAACGTGGAACTGGCAAAGTGCATGACATCGAAAATGTGCATCACACTGACAGCGTCTAGACGTTCCTATGGGTGCTCGGGTACAATCAGTGAAGCGGAAGTGCACACATCACCCCTACTGCTATTCTGTTGCTACAGAGCCATACATGTGAGAAGCAGAACTCTGAAAGAAAGACTTTTGTGTTTTTCTCTAGCCTACTTAGCTGCACAGTTTAAGTAAACACGAAAACTGTGGTTGAGATGCTTGTCTTCCCGGAGATGTAAACATCAGTCCCAGTGTCGTAAACTCGGCTGCATCGAACGAGACAGGAGATCGGAGGCGGAACGGCTCTCACACACTAGTCACAGAAGCTTGCAGGCAGTTGGAAGGTTTCTGCAACTTCTCAGCGTCGCTGGTCGGGGGGTCCGTACTTGCTCGGAAGTTGAAGGCCGGGCCAGCTCCACCGTGGGCCGGGCTCAAGGTGGGGTTCTGCCGACGGTTACTTTCAACAATGCTTGACGTGTTGGAAGCCAGGCTCTCCCGAGTGCTAAAAGAGTAAAAAGGTTGTGGTTTGTTTTGTTTGGAACATAAATGATCACAGAGTGAGTTCCAGGGGAAGAGCAAATGATGTAGGTAATGGGTTTGCTCTGTTGGCTCATAACGTCACACACAGACCCTCTCCTACTGATTGTTCACACAAGGCTCCAGGAGTCTGTGTGACACACCCAGCTGCACACACGGCTCCAAGATCTCTCGTGCCACACCCAGCTGGCAGCACCCCGAATAAAGGGTTTTTCCACAGCTCGTGCCCTTTCAAGGGCTCCCCCTCCTCAAGGAAACTACTTCAAAATTTGATGTGATCTACAGCTATCGCTTCAGCTTTTAAACACACTCATACATACACATATGGAATGATTTCATTTCAGGCTGGAGCTTCATGGATATAACTGCTCCTGAATAAACTCAATGATTGTATGCTAACGATTCTGTTTTCATTCTTGATCAGCAGACTTTGACTGTGGCGGACGTCAAGTGTGCCGTTGGCTGATCTGCCACACCGATGGAAATAAAATCCTTTTTCAGACACCTTCACACCTCTGTTTCAAACTTTAACCCTTTAGTGAAAACACATCACACATTATATTTTCAGATGAGGAATCCTAGATGCTACCCATTCGGTTGTGAGTTCTACATGATCCGCACACCCTGTCCCCAGAGCTCTCCAGTAGGCATTTTAAAGGATTCTTACAGAGTAGAGATGACCTAAAGACTTTAGTATTTTGATCTCTCTTAATTTTTCTAAGTTAGAAGTACTGAAATCTATTTTATTGCTCCAAGAGACTTAGAACATTCAACATTTCAAATGTGTAGGGAAATAACAGAAATAAGATTACTTGGCCAGATTGATAGGAGCTGAATGGGTTTCATGTTCAAGGTCCTCAAAATGGTAATAAGAAACTTACCAGCTTATAGACAGTCTGAAGGAACCCTAGTGATGTTCCAAACAGCCATCCTATTGGGCAGATTCAAGGTTTATAAAATGTTTGATGGCAGCTGGTCCCCATAACTGGTGTGAGCCTGCTGAAGCTGGTCTCCCAAAGTACGATAGTAGACACCCTCACTGCCCCTCATTCCCATCCAAAAGTGATGACACTTTCGTCTGTACTCCGGACCCTGGCAGGCCTTACTAACAGTTTCTTCCATCCTAAGCCCTTGTGGCCTTGAATTTGCTTCTCATCAAAGGGCCAAGAGTTCATTGTTCCAAAGAAAGTGTGTTTATTAACCACCAAAAAGACAACCAGACATTTCTTAACAGCAGAGGGCACCTCCAGAAGGTTAACACCTTTATAGAAATAAGTCGAGTTCCTCCATTATGCCCATGGTATACCTGGGCATACCTAAAGAATGCTCAGCACATCATCACGAACTGTTTGGGAAGCACTGCACTTACCTACTTACCTGCCTGACCTCTTCCCTGAGAAAAATCGTCAGCGGCTTCCCAGCCCTACTACGGAGGCACGGGTCAGGTGAAGGAAGGAAAAAAGGTGATAAATGCACAGGCCCCAGAGATCCCATGCCACGTTCCTTCAGTTTCCTTCTTAATCATGCTAGTATTTCTCCTCCCTGGTGTTTAACACCCTCATTTTTAAAATCAGGAAGGTTTCTCGATTGCCCTACTCACAGCGTGACCGTGAAGAAGAAACAGGCGTCGATGAAGAATTTGTACACAGAGTAGCTAGACAAATGTAAATTATTTCCATTCGATACCTGGCATGTCATGAAGAAAGTGGCGACTGTGGGCTGGCTTGGGAATCTACACCTTACTGATGCCATCTTTTCTATGGGAAAACACATTGGACGATCCAAAGAACTCACGTTTAAACCAGCTTTTAAGGCATGGGCTCACCACAGACCAGCTGAAGGCCAGGTGCTGTGCAAAGTGCTGCAGACACACATCGCTGCGAGGGGCGGTCTGTGCTGGCACCTGTCTAAGCTCCTCTTTGCCACGGCCCACACAGTCACCGTGAAAAATGGGTGCGGGACTCATTTCCCCAAAGGATGCACTTCATGGCAGCTGTAATCACAAGTGTGGGGTGAGAGAGTGACAGTGAGGGCTCTGGAGGTGAGGGTGAAAAAGTTAACGCCGATGGAGTGTGAGCAGGAAAAATATCCCGCAAATGTAAACATTCTCACTTTTTAAAGGACAGAGCTAATGGGGTGCCGCCTTAAAAGGAAGTCCTCGGGATTTCATAGGCAGGAGACCCAAACCCGGCTGCCCTGTGGTTCGTCTTCCTGGCGCCCGTGTTGCATGTGGCCCCTGGCTTCAGGTGCAACACGTGTCACCCGGCACAGACAGCAGATGCGTCCCTGGCAGCCTCGGGTCTCTCTGGTTTTCATATTAACTGTATCCACCAGTTTTGGCCTCTGATTTGGAATAGCAAGCTTTTGGTGTCAAAAAATCTCAGTTTCAATATTAGAGCTATGGCAGAGCTTAAGTTTATACCTTTTTTCCTTCTCAATACCCTTGAAGTTCCGCCCAAAAAAGGGACTGAAGAATTTTAGAAATGTGGCTGAACATGACTCCTGAGCCAGCATTGAAAGCTGGGAGTGTGGGGATCACCATTTTTGGTCTTTTTTTTAAAGTTGGATCTTAGTTGGTCAGTGAACTATTTACTGCAAGGCCTCAATACACGGTCCACTTAAGATTTCTGCATCTCACATCCGTGGGGAGATGTAAGCAGGATGATGCCGTTTGGCTACAACACGCCTTGTACTGGCCAGTGGAACTCCCTGCAACTCCAGTGTTCTCCTTTGCGGATTCTCCCCATATATCTGCTGGAAAGGCAGCTTAGTGAATTCGCTGAGGTATACAGGAGATACAGTTTACACATAGGGATAGAAAACACATTAAACAAGAAGGGGGCAGAATAAGGAGTTGTCACATAAATCCTCTAACTGCATGGAATTTACGGGTAAGCTATGTATCCCTATGGAGAAAACTGCCCAGTGAGAGTGGACAGACACACAGCTGAATTGTGAAGGCTGTCTCCTCAGAACAACCTTCACCTTCTACCTTGACAAGACACTTCAAGAAATGCAAATAAACGGACTTCAAAAAATAATCCCATTCATATCCTGTATTCTGAACCCCCAATTTAGAGATAAAATATATCCTGTGGAGAGACTGGTTCAACTCGCTCATGAATATTTCTGTTTCTTTGCCCCCAAACAAACAAAAAACTTCCAATGTTATGCAGTAGTAGGTTCTCAAGTTAGAACCATTAAGAACTCTCGACGTCTCCTTAGCAACTATCTCTGGAGTACCACAGTCTCCTCTCAGAGAGGTCCGGGGGCCAAGGGCAACACGAAGGGTCAGAAGCTGCTGTGTGAAAAGCATTCGGTGGGAAGAGTCTACATTATATGAAATAGCGGAGCATAAGGTACGGGCAAATAAACCACACCTTCCATAAGCTATGGTTTTGAACTTCTACCGTCGATTACAGACCTTCCATTATGCCTACAAAGTATTCCCTGTAAGGATTTCAAGAGGAGAAAAAAGCATAGAAGGAAGAAATAGAAAGGAAAGGACACACAACAAAATACCTTAACTGGTAAATAAGTTAAGACTTGACTTGCAAATTATGCAGGAAAAGTTATTTCTTGGAAAAGTCATTTAATAGGCTGGCAGTTTTCAGACCGAGTGCTGTGCTCCTTGGGGTCCCCTAGGGCCCCTCAAGGGACAGCCAGCAAAGACCCGAGACCCCTGGTCTCTCACCCACTTTCACCAGAGCGCCAGCACTCTAGTCTGCTTAGATGTTGGACTTCTGCTCACGTTAACCTGGAAAAACGGTTATGTGACAATGATGATGACGACGACGACCATGACAAAGGCCTAATAACGTGACAGATTAACGATTCCCAGTGCTAATTTTGGGATGTTATGTCCCCAAATTGTCTAGAGATACAGTGAAGTGATCACAATGGAACTGACTAGAATTCTTCATAATTAAAATAAACACATAAAGTGCATAATCATATCGGAATACTTGTTAAAATTATAAATAGTATAAAATCTTGGGAATCACGGCAAATGAGGATTGTCAACCTCTCCACAGTATTTCTGCATCTCAGAGTCACCAATCTGGAGTAGAATCTAGAAGGAAAATGAGGGCCGGAGTTGCTCTTTGAAGAGAAGGAAGAGGAAAGGAGGAAAAAAAAAGGAAGTCGTCTAGACTCTCTTTTGCTTTCCTAACCCCCGAACCACTTCAGTGCCCTAAATTTGACCTGCAGGCATTGCACACTCCCGGCTGTCACCCCTCTGCTGAATCAGCAGCACCTACTACACAGGAGGGACTACGATTAGAGGACTCGGATCAGGCCGTCCCGGTTCTGCAGGGGGAGAACAGTGCCGGCACAGGCTTTGATCTAACAGAGCAGAGGCCCCCAGTCTTCCTGTGGGTAGAACAAGGGCCATTTCTCTGTAGACATGTAAATGGTGAGAGGAAGGCGTGTGAGCAAGAAGGGGCGGGCTACACAGAAAGTCGGGGTTACAACTAGCTTCTAGGTCCACTGGGAAGGTTTTGAGATCTGATTTTACAGTTGACCCTCGAACATCACAGGGGTTAGGGGTTTTGATCCTCCCGCAGGCGGATGTCCACATATAACTTCTGACTCCCCCACACTTAACTAAGAATAGCCTACTGTTGACGGGAAGCATTGCAGATCATAAAAACAGTCAGTTAACACTTATTTGTATATGTATTAATACTGTATTCTTACAATGAAGCAAGTTAAACAGAATGTTAGTAAGAAAATCATAAGAGAGAATATATTTACAGCATTTATTGGGGGAAAAAATCTGTCCTTAATTGACCCACACAGTTCAAACCTGTGTTGCTCAAGAGTCAACTGTACATTCTCACCAGAGGGACCGCAGTGCTTGAGTCAGTCAGTTTATCCCCAGCCCCCACCCCACCCCCACTACCTACTCATTCTACTCAGTGTTCGAAGGACTTTAAAGAAAAGCCTTCTTTATCAGTATAGTGGCAATATAAACGTAGGAAAAAATACTGGGAAATATTTACTTGAAAAATATTGGTCTTATTTAGACTGGACTGATGCGAGTTTGAGGGAAGGAGCCAACCCACCAGTCCAGATTGGTGATCTCTACAGCTGCAGAAACATGTTTCAGTTCCTGAAAAAGAAGTCAGAAACAGGTGGTTAACAACACCACTCACACAACTCTTCAGCCTCATTCACGGAACTGACACCGTGAAACCAGAAGCTTGTCGAGTTCTTTGCATAAAGCCCCAGGCCCTGGGAGGCGTATGTGTGGGCAGAAAGATGCATCTCCCTACCGTGGGGAGTTGAATCCGCTGTCCACGGTGATGCTGCTGCTGTCCATGCTGTCCAGGCGTGCCGAATGGGTGGTTCTCTGGTGGCTGCTGCTGTCGGTTTCTTTTGGGGCAAGAAGGGTGAGGTTCTTCTCAAATTTCCTCTGCAAGTCTCTTTCCTTCTCCCTCTCAAGGAGCCACTGCATGGTGCCCACGTCATCTCTGTTCTTCTCCTCCTCGGTGGTCTTGTTTGCCCCTTCCTCGGAGTCATCGTCATCAGAGACATTGTAATAGTCAAACGAGGCTTCCTGGTTGCCTCCGGACTCCTGCTGACGCTGGAGGGCTGGCAGGACTTGTGCGCCCGAGGTGCCCAGGGGTGACGGCTCCAGCTTCTCGCATCGGCCTGGCAGCGCGTCGGCAGGTGTCTTCGGGTGAGATTTGAGGAGGGACAAGCTGGACTTGTGATAGCTGTTGACAGACAAGGTGCTGTGAAGAGGTTTGAACAGCGTGTCTTTGCTGAATATCTCTTTCCTCTTGTCCAGGCTGCTGGGCTCGGCGCTGTGATGCTGGACGAGGCGTCCATTGGCGATCCCTTCCGCCATTGCACCGGGGGCGGCCGGGCCCCCGCCGGGCCCCTTCGGCGACTCCTCCTTGTGCCCCACAGGCTCCCTGGAGGAGTGCGGGGCCGGCCTATCAGAGAGAGGCAGCTTTTTCACCCCTTCTGCCAGGGCTAGAGTGTCATGGTCCTCTTTATTCTTTCCCAGAGGAGACGGCGCCGTGAGCAAGGTCTCGCTGGAGGTGTTGCACTGGAAATAGTCATCCGTGGCTGTTTTCGTCGGGCAAGAGTTGAGTTCACCATAGGGCGGCAAACTCTCGGGTGGTTTGCCTGGCTCCAAGAGGCTACAAGCGCTGGATGGTTCCTTGCTGCCACCGACTTTTTCTGGAATACACACCTCTTTATAGCTTGTGGACAGAAGGTGAGCCCTTGGATGACTGGCGGTCTGTGCAGGCCTCAGAGTACTGTCGTCGATGTAGGACTGGATGGGCGTTTGGTCGTCCTGGCCTTCGGCCAGGTCATCTGGCGTCCCCAGAGAGGAGGCGCCCAGGGGGCCTTTGGAGTTGTCCATGGACCTGGACCGCTCCTTGGCTTTGTTGGACCTCTCGTTCCTGGACCGCCGGTCTTGGGTATGGCTGTGGCTTCGGTGCACTTTCGAGTGGGAGCTCCCCCTGGAAGGTTCAGGAAAAGGCATCTCAGTTCTCCTTTTGGCCAGTTCCCCCGACACGTCCCATTCTGGCGTCATGGGGAAATGAGGCTCGATCACGTTGGTGTTGCTGTGCATAATGAAGTTCTCTCCTTTGTGTTCAATAATGAAGCAGCCCTCCCTGGGGGCCCTGGTGAGAGGGTCGCAGAAGTCATACTCTCTGTCCCCTGGGATATCCAGGTGGGAGCCTTCTGACGGGTCTCCTTTAGAAACTCGCGTCTTGCTGTGTGACCGAGACTTCCCGTGGGACTTCCGATGAGTCCTACTCTTTTTACTTCTCCCGCTGTGGTGGGCAGAGGATCCAGCTTTACTCCTATGCGCTTTTTCCTCTTCAAGCTTCTTCATTAGTGCAGTGTGCCTCATGACATTTTCCACGGTCAAGTCCGGGTTGATACGCCGAATGATTTCCATTTCCACCTCCCGCGGGATGGTCGTCGGCGTGTCCTCATCACGCAGCGGCCACTCCTCGGGAGGAAACTGGGCAGAGAAATTGGCTAGCTGTTTGGTCTTGTCTTTTTTAAAACTCAGCCGGAATAACTTGAGCCCAAACTTTTTCGACTGCTTTTCACCATCTTTCGGTTTGGAGAGAGTTTCTGTCTTGTAAGAAAAGTTTACAGTACTTTTGCTCTTTTCAGTGGGTGGCACCTGGCAGAGGGAAGGAGGGCAGTAAGGGTCTTTGCAGTCCTTGGCAGGTTTCCTCTGCAGAGTTGACGCGTGCATGCTGTGCATGTCTTCTCTGCAGCAGTGGCAAGAGTCGCAGTGGTTTCTGGGTAATGTCCTTTCCCTGACGCAGCCCGAAGCAGAGGGCGTAATGGTTCCAGGTTGTGGGGAGGTACACTGAGACCTGTCAGGTATCCTCTCATCCAAATGGTACCACTTACTGTTAGTTCTTATGAGGGAAGGAGTTATGAAGTAAGTCTGCGGGGTCACAATGAAATAGCCATCTGGAGTCGGGTAGATCTTCCTCTCCCGTACCAGCGTGTTCAACGTGTGCCGCAGAATTTCTTGGCTTGGGGTGGGAACACCTAAAACCAAGAGAACACACTCGTGAGCAGGGAGGGGAAATGTGCTTTTGATCCCTGATGGTTCAGAATCTGCCATGGGCTGAATGTTTGTGTTCCCCCAAGACTCACAGAGTCAAGCCCCAATCCCCAATACGATGGTATTGGGGAGTGGCACCATAGGGTTAGATGAGGTCATAAGATGGAGCCCTCATGATGTGACTTTACGAGGAGACCAGAGCCCTCTTGCTCTGTAATGTGAGGACACAGGAAGAGGATCCTCACTCAACACCAAATGTGTAGGCACTTTGACCTTGGACTCACTTCCCACCCTCCAGAACTGTGAGAAATAAAGGTCTGTTGTTGAAGCTCCCCTGTCTACGGTCTCTTGTTACAGCAGCACAAACCAACTATGACAAAACCCTGTTACTGAGGCCAAGCTTCAAAGTATCATCAAAGAGCAAGGACACAGCATTCAAAGGTGTTCCTTAGGCTCAGCGGGAATCCTAGTTTTCTCTGATGACGCTTACGAGCATTGCCACCAAAAGAATGAGAAAGTGGAAGGGGTAGGAAGAGAGAGAGGGGAGTGTAATGAAGTTAGGTCACTACTGTTGTAACAAGCCCCTACTGAACTGAATCTTTAAAGATAGAATATTTTTAAATAAGGGCAGAAATGAAAAATGTTTTATATGATACAATATACACGAACAAAAAAGCCTTTTTTCCACAAAAGCAACCAGGGAAACAGGGTTGAGAAGCCTTCTCAGTATTGAAAAACAAAGCTAAAATGTGTAGAGTCTACCATATATACTTGGAACTGCTCCATACATTTTTAAAGATTAAGTTTACTTAATAAACTGAATTTTATAAATTATATAAAAGGGCGACTGGTCTTGACCATGGTTCATAATGCAGTAGTCTAAACTGTCATGGTCAATTTTGAATGTGATGATAGCCCTGGTAGAATCCAGGACAGACCCTTCTTGGCACAAGTCAGCAGGACAGATGTGATTTCCCTAATTCATAACCGGGGGGCACTAAGAAACACACTCATGAAAGCTTAGATGTTCTACATCTGTCTGGTCCCTGGTCCAAAACTGCCGTATTTGCCAGAACAGAAATTTCAGAAGGAAATCATAGATAACTCCTCTGTAGAGCAACGGACACTGTTTTCAAAGGGTTTTGTGTGCGTGCGTATGCCCTGGCTACCTTAAGAGACAGAATTAGGAATGCACACACTTAAGGAAGTATGCATTCTCCAGACTGTAGTGCATTCACTTTCCCTCCTGGGTGTCCTCCGTTCTTCACTGCCAGGCACATTGATGGTTACAATACTTATAACACTGACCCGAATGATACATGGTCACATGTCACTTAACCACAAGGATGCATTCAGAGAAATGTGGTTTAGGTGACACTGTCGTCGTGCGGACATTTGTAGAGTGCACTCACTCAAACCTGGATGGTCCAGCCTCCTCCACACCTCGGCCAGAGGGCGGACGTTGCCTATTGCTCCCAGGACACAAACCTGTACAGCCCGTTACTGTACCGAACACTGCAGACAAGTGTAACACAATGATAAGAGTTCAGTTACCTGAACGCAGAGAAGGTACAGTAAATTATCATATAAAAGGTAGAAATGGGGAGGAGGTCGAGGGACTGGGTGAGAGGTGGGAAGGGAGTGGGGGAATGGGTGAGTAAAATGAAGGTGTTAAGAAGTGTACAAACTGGCAGTTACAAAATAGTCACGGGGATGTAAAGTACGACATGGGGAATGTAGTTGATAATACTGTAATAACTATGCATCTTGTCAAATAGGTACTAGATGTATCCAGGTGATCACTTAGTAAGATATATAATGTCCAATCACTGGGCTATACACCTGAAACTAGTAGGATATTGTATGTCAACTATAATTGAAAAATAAAAAATCATTTTTAAAAAATGGTACACCCGTACAGGACCTTCACCGTGAACGGAGCTCACAGGACTCGATGTTGCTCTGGGTGCGGCAGGGAGCCAGTGGTGAGTGAGTGCGAAGGCCTGGGACACTACTGTGCACCCCTGCAGATTCTGTGAACACTGCCCCACAAGCCCCTCCTCCTGCTTCCTTCCCACAGGGTCGGAAAGGGCATCAAAGATGTGCATGCTGCTCCGTGAACAGGGCTGTGCGCTGGGCTGATTGGAAACGCCGAGGACCGAGTGGCTGAGCGGGGCAGAGATCACCAACAGAGTGACAGTCAGGAGGGAGTGAGAGGCAGCCTGAGGGTCAGTAGGAATAAGAAATTGAGGAGGAGAGATAAAGGGACACAGGAGATCATCATGGCCGTGTGGTTCTGCCTACTGCACGTCGGAACAGTGTCAGATTAAGGAACTCAGTGGCAGTCATAAACAAAACAGCATTTAACATGGAGGGGGTGTAGAACTGAGGACTCAGTATTTTGACTTTGGAAATTTATTTTCAGTTCCACTGACCCTCTGGCATTGAAGTGATGGAAGAAAGAAAGTTCATCTATGCTTTAGATCATTACAACTTGAAAATATTTCCCAAGTCCAGGGACAGGCTGGCCGCACCCAACCACAGAAAGCTTTTACCAAATTGGCAGTGGCCCTTAACACCTGTTCAGGTAGCTCCTGTGGGTCTGTGTCCTTGTACAGGGTCTTAGGTCCCCTGTACCATGACTACAAGAATGTCCAACCGTGCCCTCTGAGCCTGTCAGACTAGGTCTGGGAGGGCTGCGGTGCCCTCTGAGTGTGTGGTGCTGGGGGGACGGGCTCCTCCACACTGAGACAGGACAGAGGCCGATGGACCAGGACGTCACCTGTGCACTCAACACCGAGGGCCTGGGATAAGAGGGAACCTACTGCCAAGCCCCACAGAGACCAATCCCATTAGAGGAAAACAAATCCTCCTGAACCACACATCCTTCCATGTCTTACAGGAAATCTAGCTCCATTAAAATCTCATGGGACCACCATTGTACATATGGTCTGTCGTTGAACAAAACATCACGTGAGGTGTGTGATGGTAGTTTGGAAACAGGTCAGGTTGAGTCACACTGCCAATATACGACTGTGTCTGATCCACAAAAACAACAGTCTCTGTGTAGACTGAAAGCTTGGGCTCTGGGGCCAGACTGCGGATAGAAATCCATCATTGTTAATGGATGTTATTGGTTGGTGTATGCCCCCAGCCCCTGCCATTGTAGGCTCAAGTCCTAACCCCAGTACCTCGGAACGTAACCTTAGGTGGAGACAGAGTCTTTATAAAGAGAGTTGAGTTAAAATGAGGTCATTGAGGGTCCCTAAGCTGATATGACCGGTGTCATTTTAAAGGGGGAAATTTGAACATAGAGATGGGCAGAGAAAGAAGACAATGAGAAGAGACACTGGGAGAAGACCACTGTCTATCAGCCAAGGAGACAGTCCTGGAACAGATTTGGCCCTCACAGCCTTCAGAAGGAGCCCACCAACTCTAATGGCACCTCGATTTTGGACTTTAAGCCTCCAGAACTGTAAGACGATACATTTCTGTTGTTTAAGCCACACGTACTATGTGATGGTTGCTCTAGAAAACTTAACCCAGCTGATATCATCTTAGGCAACCTACTTAACCTCTCTGAGCCTCTATTCTCTGTCATCAAAATGTGGATCTTAATAGTACCTACCCACACAGGGTTGTTGTGAGTTTAATGAATTTAATGTATTGGGTTGGCCAAAAAGCTCATTTTTTCCCATAGGATGACTCTAGTAGTGCTTAGTTGTCTTTAACTTCATTAAAAACAATTTTGTTAGATTGTATACCAGCGTGCATTTTTAAAAAGTTATCAAAATTGGTGAATTTTTGTGTAGCCATTTTAATACTGAAGATGGAAGAAAATACACAACATTTGGGGCATATTATGCTTTATTATTTCAAGAAAGGTAACACACAACTGAAATGCAAAGAAAAGATTTGTGCAGTATGTGGAGAAGAAGCTGTGACTGACTGAACATGTCAAAAGGGGTTTGAGAAGTTTTGTGCTAGAGATTTCTTGACGATGCTCCATGGTCGGGTAGACCAGTTGAAGTTGATAACGACCAAATCGCGACATTAATTGAGAACGATCAATGTTCTACCACATGGGAGATAGCTAATGTGCTCAAAATACCCAAAGCAATAAAGTTATTGGTATAAATGAAAAATAGGTCATTTATCTTACAGAGAAAAACTAAATGGACTTTTTGGCCAACCCAGTGTGTACAACAGTGCCTAACATATAGTGAGCTCTCAATACACAGTAGCTGCTAGTGGTCTCAACTTTGGGTCAGGGCCCATGGAAACCTAGATCACCTTCAAAGAACACTGCACAGCCACCTGGAACAGCTGGGTAAGCGGAGAAGTGTGGCCTTCCCCCAATCCTTCCAAAACTACGAAGGTGGGCTATGAAAGCATTGGAAACAGCTGGGAGCACTCCAGGGAAACAAGGCCTTGAATATGATGTGACACAGACACCCATGTCACCTTCTCCAGAAGGCATTTTTAGTGACCAAGGCAGGAAAGGTAACATTGCTTATGAAGAGGTATTACTATATGCAATCGCTCCATGTCTGACCTGCACGCTTTCCTGTCACTCTAAGCTCTGCTCTTGAGAAACGGGGAACGGCTTTCACGTGAGTGACTTCAAGGCCAGGATAATTGCAATTTTTTCCCCTTAAATTTTATGGGAGTTTCTGCCCAAAATAAAAGCGAATTCCAATAGAATTAGTGATATAATCCATACCATATCAATGCAATTCTTGGGAGATGGTATACAACAAAAAATGCTTTAAACTTAAAACAGCTGCTAAGCCCTACGAACAACCTTCTGCTGAACAACTTCAGGGGGCGCTATTCACACAGAATGCAGCCCCTGAGAAGAGACACTACATACAACTGTCACCCCCTGGAGTTGCACAGCATGGCAATCCACATGACAAACCCACATTTAAAACTCAGGGTATCTTACACGGTAGCATGCATTCGGTCAAAATTAAAACAAAAGTTTTTCCAAAAATGGTAAGGCTCATTTATAAGACTTCACGGTTGAGTTTACAGTGCTGGTAGATTAAAATAAAGGGCTCAGTTCATAAAAAATAACTATTACTATATGACAAAAACTTAGCTGTCCTCTAGAATGTGCTGGCTGTTGGCCTTCCAAGTGATGATCTTAGAACCCTTACAAAACTGTGTAGAATCACGGTGACACTGTAGTCATTCCTCACCATTGAGACTAAGCTCTCTGGTCATTCCCCAGTGAAGGAACAAGAGTTTCCAGGGAAAATTTACATCTAAAGTTTTCATGTTTTGTATTTGCAAGTATATCAACCAAATAATGTTTAATTTGGAAAAACAACAAAACAAAATAAAAACATTCCCTGTTCAATCCATTTTCCATCCTTCTACCTGTGCATTTGCAAAAGCTTTATGTGACAGTCTCTGATATCCATGATAATTATTTTATTAGTAAGCCCTAGTATAATAACTGATATTTTCAATTGTCTACAAAATTCAGGGTTCCACTAGAAATCCGTAGGGGTCGCCTGAAAGAGATGTGGTTGTGAATTTTAACATTTGAACATTCCATCGCTTCCAGATTCTACTCCCAGAGTTTATCACGAATTCAGATTTTGAGAGTTTAAAGAATACAGAGAAGCTTTCCACCCAAGCTAACCCTTCCCTTACCTGACTACTGAAAGGAAAAGGTTTGCCTGGAAGTTAACAAGGAGAGACAAACAATTAGTGAAGAACATTCAGAGAGCATAAAATGTTATAAAACGTAAGGTGATTTATAGGTTGCAAGGGTGGACTCCTGTTAGAGCAGGGGTGTCCAACCTGTTGGCGTCTCGGGGCCACACAAGAAGAGGGGTTGTCTTGTGCCACACATTAAATACACAAACACTAACAAAAACTGATGAGCAAAAAAAAAAGGTTTTAAGTAAATTTAGGATTTTGTGTTGGGCCACATTCGTAGCCATCCTAGGCCTCATGCAGCTTATGGACCGAGGGTTGTACACACCTGTTAGAGTATTTTAAACAGTACACATAATTTCAAACACATTAATTGGGAAATGGAAAGAGAAGGAAAAATCACCAGGAAAAGTGGGGAGACTCAACATGGTACGTTACTACTTAGTTTAGAAGCAGTCTTTCTGTCTTCTGCCCAGGGCGGGGGTGCATCTCCCACACCATGACTTCGAGTTTGGCCAATGAACTGTTAGTGGGTGTGGCACGACCAAAGGGCTGCTGGGCCCTTGTACAGTCGGGCTGGTTCTCTCGCGCCTTTGCCACCTCCACACCCAGAGCAGGACTCTGCTTGCCCCCTTTTCCAGAGGGGATGGCGTACAGGTGACACATAGCAACTTGGCTAGGACCCATCTGAATCAGCTGACTCCTGGGGAACCCACGACACTTGAGCTACATAAATGTTTATTGGTGTGTGCCACTGACATTCTGTATTTGCTTGTTACCCAGCGTTTTTGGAGCAAATGCTAACTGATACAGCTAACAGCTTATGTTTACTGAGGTCTCCTCTTGGTTGAATGAACTATGTGAAGCGTCGGTATTTAACATAAGCTCTCCTTCAATCCAGGTACAGGCTGCATGCAAACCAAGCTGGCAAACTGGTAGCCTGATAATGTGTTTTATTTGACTTGCATGTCCTTGGCATATTCATGTTAAAATGTACATGCATGTCACATAAATTGAAATTCCAGATTCTCTTGGAAAAATAGAAGATTTTGAAACTCTGGCAGGGTCCTACTGTTTTTTGGAGAAAGGGAGTAACAGACTGCAGCTAAGTAGGGGCTGCCTCTCTTCAGATGGGGCATGCACTCTTTAGTGAATCCCCATTCCTAGCATCTTCCAGCACTGGGGGCTTCAAATGCCTTTCGCACAGCAGCTGGGCTATTGTCTTCTTTTCATAATAGTTAAGAGAAAACATTTTATTGTTCTTGTATAATCTTTATTATATTTTATTGTTTTTACAGCGAGATTGTCACTAATTTACCAAATATCATTTTTTTTAATTTTTTATCCTCACCCTAGGATATTATTTTCATTGCTTTTAGAGAGAGAGGAAGGAAGAGAGGGGACAGAGAGAGATGTTGATGTGAGAAAGAAACATCTATCTATTGCTTCCTGAATGGGCCCCGACAGGGGATCAAACCCACAACCTGGGTATGTGTCCTGACGAGGAATTGAACTCGTGACCTGTGGCTCCGACCATTTGAGCCACACTGGCCAGGGTCCAAATATCATATTCTTAAAATTCATTGGGTCATGACATATGTATGCAAGATATGTTTAGTTTTGCTATCACTCTTTCTGTAGTTTAGCCCCGAAGGACTAAAATCGGCAGCTGGTTTCTGACTCACGCCCAGGAATCGCAGAGCTGGCGTACTTAAAGAAGGTTGTGTTGCAGGGCTGGAATGGAATCTCGGTGGTTTGGGCCAGAATTCCTCATGCATTCCAATTTAATTTCTATTTCTCAGTGCCAATTAAAAAAGTCTTACAGCTGAAGAAGGCAAGTTATTTTTGAAGTAATGTGGGTGCCTTCATTGTAATTACAAAACTAAGAAAAGTTTCTGGTCCATTTTGGCAGAGACTGTTTTCTCTGTCCGACTGAAACACGAGAGGAACCGTCCGCCCCGTTACCTGGGAAGCACGTGGTCAGGTGCTCCATCAGTGCTTCTTGGGTGACAGGTTTTCGCGCCGAGTTCATTGCTGAGATGGCCAAGCAAAGGATCTCCCCGAGTGGAATAAACTGAGACTGACTGATGGGAGACATACTGATTGGTGATACATCACCTGCAGAAAGACAATTTTCAAGTGAGCGGTTCACGAAGAGGCCCGGCCGTCTGTCCCGTCCCCCCCGCCACACACACCCCTCGCATGTACACGGCCCTCCCGTGACTCTCACCGCATCCCCGTGTTAGGTGTGTGGTCACCGCCCAACACTGACCTCGTTTGCACAAGCACGGCCTGTCCCTTCCGGTGGAGAGATGGCCTCCACAAACAAAACCTGCCTTCGAACCGGAGTGCCCACTTAAATAGATAAATTACAGAAAGGCCGTAACCACAGGACTTTAGGAAACAATCTCTGTTTCTGTTAACCTGGAGCTTATTGGTTTATTCCCGGCCATCTACATCTTGACAGATGCATGTGTGGTCACTTGAGGATTCATTCATTCAAACGGTGAGGGCTCGTCAGGGTCAGGTGTCTGCTGGGGGCTTGGGACCATGACTAAGGCCCTTTCCCCAAAACATCCCTGCTCTCAAGGAATTTCTATTCAAGTGGAGGAAACAAACAAGTAGACCAAAGTTCATGGTGCCCTGAGAGGACAGAATACCTGGGGCAGAGCAGGGAGGTGGGGTGGGGCTGAGAGGCAGGCAGTGAGAGGAGGTTCCCCCCCCACCCGAGGACGTTCATCCTGAGTCCAGTGCCGAAGGAAGTGTGTGTGTGTGTGTGTGTGTGTGTGTGTCAGTGGTTGGGATGGTTGGGAGGTGGGGCTGTGACGAAGGGGATGGTAGGGCCTACCAGCCAGCAAGGGTTTCTAGGGAGGAGCGGAGATGCCCCACAGGTTACGCAGGCACAGCGGGAGGGAAAAGCTGTGCAGTCAAGGCCTTCGTCCTATGAGGGAGGGTGAGCCATAGAGGGAACTTGAGGAAACACAAAGTCAGAAGTGAATTCAGAAAAAGGACTGTTGGCCACAGAAAGAATGGGCTGGAGGAACTGGAGGAGCAGGAGAGGACGGATGAACGACTTCCAGGAGGGGCTGAGCCCTCCCACACATACTTGCATCTAAAAGGGTGGTGGAGGGGGTGGAGGCAGTGGGGGTGGAGAGCCCGGTGGGCACCCCGTCCCCAGGCCTGGAGGTGGGAGAGGCTGAAGACCCAGCAGCCAGGGGGCTAACTGGCTCTGGGGGTGGTGTCAAGAGGCAATGCAAAATACACCTTCCATTCCTGCCATCTTCACATCACAGTGTGGTGATTTTCAAGTTCAAGTTCTGCTCTGAGAATTCCTAGCCCCCAACAGAGGGCGAGTCTGGGAAAGCAGGAGAGTCTGCTCCTGACACCTGGTGCCCCTTGTCTCACTGAAAAAAAAAAAAAAAAAAGGCCCTAAGGAAAGAGGGTGAAAGCTATCAGCAGAGAGGAATCCCAGTGAGCTTTTTCTAAGTTTATTTCCCACTTGCACTCCCATCATCATCTTTCCTGTCTTGTTTCCTAAGCATGATTTCTCTCTTGTAATAAGTACCAGGGCCGCAGAACTGAGACTCGGGTCAGCCGGTGGCATTAAGCAACACCATCCTGGGAGGTGACTAGGGGCACAGGAGTGGACCTGCCTCCTCACTGCCAGGCACTTAGAGCTGTGCCCAGAGCAACCCTAGTTTGGTGGAAGTCCGGAGTCCCTTTGGGAAAGAACTTGAACCCTGGGTTGATGGACTGAATGGGAAAGAGTTGGATGGATGAAAGCAGGCAACAGGGCTTGGGCATGAAAACCACCGGATGAGGGGGTGAGTCTAGCAGGAGAACCAGGTGAAGCAGCAGCAGGACCCTGGTGTCAAAGGCCTGATGCCCCCTGTAAGCCCAGGTCAGCTCGATGCTCCCCTCCCGCCCGCACCCCTTGGGCTTCCAGTCAGTGCTGCTGAGGTGTCTTACTCTATAAGGGGAGTAAGACATTTTCCCCCAAACCAGACAGAGCTAGGAGTACTCAGATCTGGACCAGGATAAAAGCCCACAGAGATAAAAATCAGCAGGAAATGACCCAACTTAAAACCCACAAACTTCTGGGGCCTGCAGGATGAAAGTGCCATAAAGAGACAGCCTCTGAGAGGTTCTTGCAAATCTTGGAGGGGGTGTCAGGGGGTGGGAGCTAGAACATGGAATTTTGGGCTGTTAGTGTGGATGTGAGCTTCCCTCACTGGCTGGTGAAGCTCAACTCATGTTGGGGACTTAAAAACGGCAGAATTCCGTGGGCTGGGACCACCTCAGTGGGCAAGTATGCTACCTCCTGGAAGAGTAGATTTAAATCTTTTTAAAAACAAAATGTTGTACCCTTACACTCAAATGAAATCTTATTCTAAAGCCTAATGTATAAAAGATGAACCAGGGGTGATGGTGAATGAGGAGACGTGAGAGTTCAGAGCTACACCTGGTCAACCCTCCCCTCCCCTTGGCGTCAGGCAGCTCAGCCACCGCTACCCTGGAAGTGTCTTCTGGGATTCCTTCTCTCCCCCTCTACCTCCCACAGGGGAGTGGGGGGGGGGGGACAAGGACTCTGAGGCCAGGTTTCTTGATGAATTGCTAGATTGGCCATGTGGACCTCAAAGTCACCTGGAAGGATTTTGTAAACCAGATGAACAGAAAGGTGAGGTCAGCTGGCAGAGCGGGGAGGTCAGAGCATGCCCCGGTGCCTTCGGCCTGTGTGCCCCCTGGGAAGGTGACGCCTTCTAATGTTTGCCTGTCATAACTCCGGACTTCTCAGATCAAAAATATAAAATTACTAAAGATGATTTTCTTAAATGCAGGCCTATTTTCTGATTTTTGTATAAGTTACAGGGGACTTGATCTCTCTGTAAAAAAGAAGTAACTATTAGCAAAATAAACTAATTTAGGTCATGCTTCTCCTTATGCTTTTAGCTGAAAGCATTTGTTTAGTTTAAATGCCATCTTCTAAGCTAATTCCTTTTCATTCATTGCAGCCAAATATAAGAGGCAGCATACTTTAAGTGTCTGGATTGCATTTGCTTAAAAACAGCTCAGTTCCACTATAATAAAGAATATGTACAATAACTTTTAACTTGGGATGCAGGACAAAATGGAATTTGGAGGCTCTAAGTGACTATCTTCACGTCATCTTACTTTTATTCTGCACTAAAATATATTAATTTCCACTTTCTTCCTCCCACCCCCGGCCCCATTGGCAATCCTGAGCAACCTGGACCTCTCCCTTGCCCTCCACCCCTACCCCAAACCACCGCCACCTCTCGCCTGGCCCACCAGAATGGGCGGATGACTGAGCTCTCCCTCCTGCCCCAATGCTTCCTTCTTCACAGAGTGACCTGGCCTTCTTAGGAAAGCATAAAGCACACCACTTCCCTGCGTAAAATGCAGCAGTGACTGCCACTTGGCACCTACAAGATCAGAACTCCTCACCGGGCCTGCAAGGGCCCTCAGGGTCTGAGCCTGTCAGCACCGCCCCCCCACTCAGGCCTCCCCTACTGCTCACCACCTGGTGTCAGAGAGCTGCTTGGTGGGAAGGAAACACCACACGCCTGTCTACCACGGGCACCAGACTTTGACCAAGCCACTGTCTTCCCTCTCTGAGCATGTTTGTGCGTGTCCTGGTGTGCTGTCTGTCTCCCCCACGAGAACATAAGCTCCTGGACAGAAGGACACGTGAACGCCAGGTTCCCGCCACATTTCCGGTGCCTAGAATAATCCAGAGCTTACACCAGGCACCCAATAAATGTTTGTTGAATGAATGAATATCCCTTTATAACATTATAATCCAAGGGATTTCTCAGGGTAGTTAAAAGGATTGTGATTTCATTCATATTTTTTGCTCAATAATTACAAAGCAAATTTAACAAGAGACTGAATAGACCTAATTTATATGCAATTTCTAAGGCTCCCCTATTAATAATAATAATAATAATCCCCCCAAATGTAGCAGTTACCACAGAAAAATAATCATCTACTAAGTGATAGTTAGGACATGCATTTCACATCTATACTAAAGAAACCACAGGTATCTCTCAAACAACATAACACATTATTCAAGTTTACTATGATTTTCCGTAGATCTTATATCGGACCTGCTTAATGAGTCAACTAGTCATTGTTAAAATGTATTACTAGAAAATTCTTCCAACTGGACCACATTTGTGGAAAAAAAAAAAACAAGGAATGTGAATACCGCTAAAATACTGCTGGTCATCATAATCTACAGAAACTGCCCCATTTCACATAAACCACGAATTGCTATATGTCTATAATTTATACGTTCAATTTTTCTACTGTCAGAAGTAGTTCTGAGCATATTCATAAAGACGACTGATCTGAAAAACTCACAGCTACTTTGTAGGCTCACAAATTCTTTCTAGACTGTGATAATTCTGTCCTGTTGTTCCAACAAGAAGAGGTAAATAGTTTTGTTTCAGCTTTATTTTCTTACAAACATCCATTTAGGTACAGTCCTCAGGGAACATTTGTCAAATCCAGGATGATTCAGACAAAACCAAGCACAGTGCCTTGGACAGAGTAAGCGTTCAATAAATTTCTGGTAAGCGAATTTAAGATGGGAGAAGACATGAAAATATTACCATTGTAAGTAAATGTCTTTGATTTTAAGAGCATTTAACATCAAATTTAAAATACCTCGGTGAACATTTGGACATCGCTTTCATCTAAGGGACTAGTCGGCTGAGAAGTGTGAGGACAGAGAAATCTGGCTGGTGGTGAGGATGGAGTGGAGCGGAGGTGGGGGAGCGCATGTATGCAGCACCAGGCAGCATGCTGAGCTGGGGGAGCTGGGCAGAGCGGGGCACGCTGGGCCAGGCTGGGGGTGAGAGGGAGAGGAAAGCAGAAGCCAGATCGTGGTTGACCAGAAGTCTTCAGACCCATTCTTGACACTAACGGGGAGCCATTGCTTGCATTTACACAGAGGAACTACATGACATAGTTGTGTTAGAAAATCACTGTTGTGCACGTGTGGAGAACACGCCGGTGACGATGACAGCCAGCCAGGCAACTGACAAGGAGGGTCTGGATGACATCACACACATGCCGACTTTCTGTCTTACTGTGTATGGCTAGTCACCACCTCAGAATTAACTTTTCACGCACACATATTTTTACTATTTAAACCCCTCTATCTATTCTCCCTTCCAACTCTTGGCCAGTTACTTTAGCTAGAATTAGTTCAAGAAATTCTCTCTCATGTAATTCATCCTTTCAAGAAATATACCTGAGTGCCTACTATATACCCAATGCCTTCAGGTACTCGAGTTCCAAAGCTGTTCCTATCTCAGTTCCATTTGAGGCAGGAACC
Source organism: Tonatia bakeri (assembly GCA_004024845.1). Classification (NCBI taxonomy): domain Eukaryota; kingdom Metazoa; phylum Chordata; class Mammalia; order Chiroptera; family Phyllostomidae; genus Tonatia; species Tonatia bakeri. The sequence continues at coordinate 146,572 of PVIA01001827.1, forward strand.
CCATGAACCACAGTGCAGTAAAGCTCTGTCCTTTACAAATGCCATTTCCTTTTCCAGTCATTAACTTGGGCTCTCTGTACCCAACCGCTGCACACGAGGGAGGACAATACAGTTCCTAGGAAGATGTGCCTTTGTGACAACTTACATTCATCCCCTCCCAGAAGACATCATAGCTTTCCAAAAGTACCTACTAGAAAGCAAACACACATCCATTTTCTTCCACCGGAAATGCCCGTCCTCATACTCGTGCCTAAGGAAAAGAAAGCCGTCATTTTCCCGGGTGAACCATGTCATAATCACCTATAAGCCTGGAAGTACCCCAAAGCCCATCACCTAGTTTAGCCTTCTTTAAATAATGGTGTTTTCAAGCACCAGCATTCCTGTTTATTTTCAAATACTATTTTTTCATCGTAAATGTCAAAATTTATTCTCTCTTCCAGATTGAACAGTTACCTTTGACCCTAATGAAGTTCATAAACCAAAGCAGCGCTCCTATACTTGCAAACATAGTTCTGAAACTGTACTGATCTGTAACTGGGAAACTCCCCATACAAAGAAGCATGCAGGGGATATTTTGATAAGTGCCAGTCTCTTACAGCAAAATACGATGACCATCCTGCATCTGGTTCCTTATCTGGAAGATGACAGTTTGGATGACATGATTTTAAAGATGCCATCAGGCTCTCAGATGCTCAGATTCTGTATCAGGGCCGCAGAATTTTGGCATAAAAACACAACATAGAATTCTTGTCTAGCTGTATCTCTGCCTTGCTAGAGAAACTATTTTAATGGTCATCCAATCAGAGAAAGTAGGTTTTAATTTTTACAACAATAGCAACATATATTGGCTATTAATTTCCCTCCTTAAATAAAGGCTTTATAATTCACTCTAATTCAAAGTCTTGCTCTGCTTTGCTCCTCGGGACCAAAGTGAGGCTGTTTTTGTTCTCCAAACTGCCAAAATTAACACTGAAATTAAAATTATAGACGCCAATAAAATTACCACGTGCAGTAGATACTGCGGCTCATAAAAATGGTCCAACTTCCCTGTAAAATGTATAGGGGCACAGTGATAATGCAACTCTGTTTCCTTCAAAAAATACTCGTCATAGAACTATTAAGGAGCCAAGCGTTACCTTTAATACCCTTGGGCCTGGGGAAGTCACAAGCTCTCTGAGGTTAAGAAAACACCTTCTCTGAGGCAAAGCATCAGACAAGTCTTGTGTTTTACAATTTAGTTCAATTTATTAACCCCAAATTTATGTATCAGTGTTGCTCAGTTCTTTTAGCAGGTGGTCTACTACACTATATTTTTTAAGTTGTTCCGAGGAACACACACACGCCCTCCCTAAGCAGCGACCTGCAAGAAGGTGGGGTGGACAGAGCCCATTGGCCCACATGTCGCCACGTGGCACGCAGCTCTCCAGTGAAACCAAATGGCTGTGCTTGACTTTCACATGTTCGCATTTGAAATGTAAAAGAAAACTGTTGTTGAAAAAAAGGCACTTTTACCAATTTATGGTGTTTGGTTTAAATGCCACTGATTTCAGAAACGTAAGGCTGAGCCCTCCTTGTGGCAGTCAAGCGGGGGAGAGTGGACACAAAAAGGAACTTTAGAACATTTGGAAATTCTCTAAGAGCTTTTCCAAAGTTTGTGGATGCTTTATTTCGACACTTGATGGGTCTCTTAAAGAAGGTCCAATACCTAAGCCATTATTTGCATAAATTATTTTAATTCAAAGGAAAATGTAAATAGGAAGCTCTCGTGAATAATACTCAGGTTAATGAAGTCTGTCATTAGCTCTGACTTACTAAGAAACTTCTAATGAGAGCAGAGTTACGGAAGAGCCGGCAAGGTGGCGCTCACACACCCAGGGAATGCCTACCGCACCCCCTGAATCCTTCTGCTTACCCGCCTGTCTGATGCAGAGAGGTGTCTAACGCAGCCAGGTGAAATGACAAGTCAGTCGGCTCATTGGTTTACAAAAAGAAACCCATCATCTTCCGCAGTCTACAAGTTTCCATTAGTCGTGTTAGCTATGGCTGTTGTTCCTGTGATTTGACCCCTGATAAGCAGCTGTCATAAGATAAGCGGAGACCGACGAGCCAGAACGAGTGGAGGCTCAGGGAGAGAGGGGCAGTCCGTGGGCAGGGCGCATGCGACCTCCTTACCGGAGCAGCTGCTCCACCACCCCCGGGAGGATGCCTGACACCTTCTCCAATCAACTGCTAACACCATGGGACCATTCCACTACTGCAATCGATCGGTAGCTTAAAAGTTAGAATGGAAAGAGGGGCCGTCGGGCCAATGACATGCTTCAAACTTTGGCTAAGCTTCAACATTAAAAACTGAGTGGGGGTCTGTGTTAGGCACTATGGGATAAAACCTAGCAGAGTGCTGGACACAAAGCAGACCCTCACCTCTGATGAATAAACAGGCACTGCACACGCAGACAAGGTGAGCCGAGACCTTGCTACCTGCCAAGGTGTTGTCCATCACCAGCTGCCACTTTGCTCTCTAGTCCCTCATCGAGGACCAAGTTAAAGCCACTTACAACCAAAGTAAAATCATGATGAAATGCCAGTCCTCGCTGGCAACAATTGATAAGATCTCTCAGATACCACGCCATTCTGTAAGGTGCTGGCTGACGAGTCCCTGTGTAATGTAGTGTGTTCCTTCACTACGTTAGAAGTACACCATGTAGAAGGACATCTAAATTCCTGCTGTACTCCTCTTCCATCTCCTTTGGACGTCAGAACCCAGCCTAGCACCAGGGACATGCAAGATGCTCCAGTTTCCACGGATGGTATTTCTCCTCTATGGTTTAACAAATCAGTTTAGAATCTCCAGGGTCATTCACGTCCCCTCTTAATAAGTACAAATCGCCATGGCTGTTTCTCAAAATTGTGTTCTTTGCTTCATCAGTTTAGGGATCACAAGTTTACTGTGAATGATTTCTGTAAAACGCAATCGGAACACAACAAGAAGGCCTCATTAAATGCAGTTCGAATGTGTCTATGGTGACGACTCCCAAATGACAACAAAATTATACTGAATGGCTGCGACCGACTCCTGAACAAATGAATACCCTCCCGCCCCTTCCAACCACCGTGGAGGCTGGCGTGAAAGAAGTGCACAGGGAGTGTGGGGGTGGAAGAGCGCAGAGGGCAGAGCAGGCGTGCAGAGAACAGGCACGACTCCTGCACAGGATGTGGCTTTTCTCTCCAAAGCCTGGCAAAGCGAGACTACTGTATGGGCCGTGGACTTTGCCACCGAAACCTTGGGTTCAAAGCCGGGTTCTGCTCCTCATGAGTTGTGTGAATTGAGGCAAAAGATTTAATCTTTTGAGTCTCAGCTTCTTCTTTTATTAAGTATACATACATAGTAATGTTTACTTCATAGAGTTATCGAGGGGGTTAAGTGCTTACACTGTCCCTGAGACCTAATAAATGGTTAATGAATGGGAGTTAGGATTAAAATTGTCTTCCCCAAGCCTATCTGAACTTATTCAATACACTTGTTTATGGTGTTTGAATTTCTACCAATAGGGAAATTATCCGATTCTAAAGAGAAACCTTAAAAAAAAAAACAGCTGTGGGAAGGCTAAGGGGGAAACGGTCTTTCTTACACTGAATTAATGGGTTTAGTCCAACTGCTCACCTCTTGATTCTTATCTGTGAGCATGCGCACTGAATGCACGGAACATTCTGACTGGGAGGCAGGGAAGAACAGATGGCATTTGGGCTGTTTACTGGGCAGGGAGAGAATGGTCTCAAAGCAAGTGAGAGACATGCATTCCACAGTGACTTTGGGGAGAGAAGGGCACCAGGTGATGGCGAGAATGTGAATAAAGGGGTTCAAGAATGTCAAAAATATCAAAGAGATTGTCCTCTTTCAAGATTTTGCCTGGGCCAGTCCTTTACCGGAAAAAGAAAAAGGAAACTCAGCACTTAGGTAAGTACCCTTAGTGCTAAAAGTCAGCGCACCAGGAGTCACCGTATTTTGCTGTGTATACTGTGCATCCACATTTTTGGCCCAAACTTTCAGGAAAAAAATATTTTGCATTTTAATTTTTTAATTCAATGTTTTATTTATATATAAAACCCATTATTGTATTCCAGGGCATTATTTTGCATATGAATATTGTTATTGCTTTCTAGAGTTACACTTTTAACGCATAAACAAAATAAAAGAATTAAAAACATTTCTACGGATACAGAATTAGGACTACCCATGAATAATGCACATCCTTATTTTTTCCTAAAAAATTTGGGCGAAAAAGGGCACATTATACATGGCAAAATACGGTAATTTCTGCTGGAACCTGGGATGCTAATAGCCACTGTGGTTCTCTCTTCTAAGGCAAACATTCTGTGTGGGAAATCTCCCACACAAAATTTTGGAATTTCATATATTCCTTACTTAAGGATGGCTTGCCCAATAATATTATGCATCCTAATTAAGAAAACCATAATCAATGTTTGTAGTTAAGGGCTCACCTTTATATTTTTCTTAACAATAACAATCCTGTAGAGGTGGTGGGGGGCACCGCCTGGACCCCATCTCAGGTCAGAACACACTCCATGTCAACAGTTGTGTGTGCAGCCCCTGAGGTCTACTTTAGCATTTGTCTACCAGCAAAGACTCTTGGAACGAACGAAGTAGACCATGCTCACCCTTTAGGACAACCTAGCACTTTTTAAACGGCCTCTCTCCTTAATCAACTATTTACGAGTGGTTTCCACGGGCAGGAAGCTCTAGGAGAGGTGAATTGTAGAAAAAGGCATAAATCTTGATGCCTGCCCTCAGTGAGTTTACAGCCTGGGTGGGGAAGCAGGATATGAATGTGTGAGAATAGAAGCAATTGTAACATGTTTAAATTACTGTTTAAAACACCTTTAGAGGAGATATAACAAGAGAGTACATGAATGACTAGCAAGTTAATTCTGTCATAGGGATTTATTAATATATAATTATATATATATATATGCATACACACAGGGAAAGAAATTAATAGTATAAGAGGACTGAAAAAGGACCTTCAGTTGGGAGTAATCAAGGAGAGCTTTGTGTGGCAAGGAGACTTTGAATAGGGTCATTAAGGGGGAGCAGCATTGATGGGTATGGGGCCATTATATAATTAAATTTTCAACATGCTATGCTTGTATTTTCCTGACCAAACATCCTTTTAAACTGACTCAACATCTTCAGCTTTGCTGCGAAGATGCCAAGTGCTATACCCAAAGACGAGCCGCCTTGGACAATGAGGAAGGAAGGCACACGCTTTCTTTCCTTCCGTGACAGGGTGAATTATGGGATGGATATGAGTGTAGAGAGAAGAGAGATGTTCACGGAGCTCAGTATACAGTTTGCATTATTTTTAAGTGGCCTCATTACTATTAGACATTACACAAGGGATTTAACACTCTCAGAAATGTCTAATAAAAAAGCGCTAAAGCTATAAACTTGATAAAGTGGTAAAACCATGCTTTTCGATGTGCCAAGTTTCACTTTGGAAATGGACCCTGTAATCTACTTTTGAGGACCAAACTTTAGCACCTCACTATTTAAAAAAAATTTTTTTTTAATGTTTTAAAAAGGCTCTTATGCAAAAAGCCCATGGATGTTGTAAGAAAACAGCCGTGTCCTAATCTGAATCCTCCAGCAGGCGAGGGCAAAACACAAAACACACCTATTTCCTTTGTGGTTAATAGCAGCCTCAAAGTCATGGTAGTAATGTCGGACACAGCCTCAAGCAGATACATCAGGCTTTCTTGAATTTTAGTGTGCTGCGTGTAAGTCCACAGGCCAAATAACTGCATTTCAGAGGCTAGATTAATGGAGAAGAAAAAGTTTCTAATAATATTTACGGAAGGCCTCCCTCAGAGGAGTGAAGAAAGAGTACAGCAGATGGGAATCTGAGGCAGTGTGTCTCCTATTCGAACATCCTACGGCTGTCTGAGTTTGCAGTTTCCAGGTGACGCTCGGGGACGACTCACGCTGGCAAGGTGGCATCTGGAGGGCAGCTGACAGGGGGCATTGGGGCTGCTCCAGATTGAGGCCATTGGAGGTTACAGCAGCGAGACCACTTTTCAGAGGGCCGGGCACCGCATCAAAGGGGTCGTGGGCAACGTTACCATATTTCTTCGCACACAACAACTCTTGAAACAAAAGCAGGGGCAACCTACCTGACCCTTTCTGGACTGGCTCCATCCCTCAGGTAGCTTTGACGCTAAAGCCTGGTGCATGCTAGGGGTTTGCATCCAGGCACAAGAAGGAGCCAGTAACAGAAATGGACGTCCTAGAATCTGGAATAAGAACACAGAGTAAACTTTCGAGTAACAACATCCGAAATGAGCATTTCAGATTGGCTGCTGAGGGCACATGGAACACAACAGGAATCTGGTACTTTACCTTGGTGGGTCTACTTTTTAAAAACGAGTCCCAGAACTCTCAGTTCTTCTCACAATTCAGGGCTTGAGGTACGGGTACCAGTTCAGGTCAAAAGCACCTTTAAAAGGGCTCTGTGCATGGATTTGGCTGGTAACAGTTTTAAGGAAGAAAACAATCCTCTTTACCATTCTTTTTATCCTATTTGCATGGAACAGCGGGAATCCTGTCCCGCGCCTACGCCACAGATCACAGCCACTCGCACGAGCCACCATCCCACTGCAGAGCCTCGGGAATCTGCAGAGTCACTCCTCTTCTGCCTGGTTCTCTGCAAAGTGAAGTCATAGGGACGGATCAGCCAACCTGGCTTCTCACTACCCTGCCCAGAATCCTTTGTGAACTGAAATGAGTCATCGCTCCAAGAAAAGCTACAGCCTCTGGTGTGCGCAGGCTCCTTTGTCTGCACGCTGCAGGAAGGCACTGGGCTGGGAGTGTGCCCCAGGCCCAGGGCTGCCAGGGGCCCATCCTCCTCTCCAGGGCGCCCGGGTCCCCTCGCATGCATTAGCACCGATGCTTATTGTTTTAATCACAAAAACAGGAAAAAGGGCACATACCTCTGGAGGCTTGAAGAAAAAAGACACATTAAAATTGATCTAGCGTCATATACTCACCAGTCCATAATTATAAACCTGACACATTCTCTCTCTCTCCCTCTCTTTTTTTTTTTTAAGGCTGGCTTTTCATTGTGATGAAGGACGAATCTCCCTCCTGTGTGTACCAGGCCGTTCTACCGTGCCCTGGATCAAAGTTTAGCTGCAGTGAGCTATTGGTCCTAAATTCCAGTTGCATGCAAGTCCTTGCAAGCCTGGGTCTCATCACAGCCGACAGAGCCAGCCGGCGGGTTCCAGCACAGGCAGCCCGCAGCCCGCCGCCAGGGCAGCTTCCGCTGCCGCCCAGAGAGAGAGAGAGAGAGAGAGAGAGAGAGAGAGAGAGAGAGAGGCAGCGTTGGGAATGAGGTCACTATGTCAAGAACTCGTTCTCAGCGTGAGGCTCTCCTGAGCTCACAACACAACTGAAGTCCACGGTGGTATGATTCATAGGATTTTTTTACATCACTGCTTCATCGGCCTTAAAAAAAAAGGTCTCTATCTAAGATCCATAAAGTAAAAAAAACCCAAAACATTACATATCTGTAAAAACATCCCTTTTATGCACTGTTTGTACCACACCGCACTCATTATTTCCTCCACAGTGAAAAACTCCTGCACACACACGTGTACATATATTTACACACACGCATCGACACATGTACTCATGGGGGAGTCTACTTCAGCAAAACCACAGAGAAAATCATTTGTCTCTATTTAGAGTACAAGAAATCACACAAACGTCTCAAGAGGAAAAAGGGGGTGGGAGTTGGAAAGAACGACAGAGATCTCAGCAATCGCATTAAAACTGGAGAAAAGTGGAGTGTGGGAGGAAGTCGTCCAGAAAACAGTGAATGCTGTTGTGGCAGCAGTAACACTGTTCTTACCGCCCCCAAAGAAACCTTACCGAAGCAGGTGCCTCCCACCGTCTCCACTCAGGAACCAGAGATACTGGTAAATTAACCCATACTCAGAGACAAACAGCTTTGGGTAGCAGACAATGTCTATACAGCCAATTCTCCCACATCCTCAGGACACAGTAGCTAAGTTACAAGGAGTACAAAGCGCAGGGCACAACCGGAGCTGGGAAGAGCACAAATGTACCAGACCTCTCAAAGAGACCACCCCAAACCTCCCTCAGGCTGAAATCCCACCAGAACTCTATCTTCCCTTAATTCCTGGGACCTAACCAGTCTCAGGCACCTCCTCCCGCAGAGCCCTCTGGTCTTATCCGAGCCAGTGCCCCCTTCTGGTGTGGCCCTACACAGCGAGGCCCATGCTATCCCCAGAAAGCAGAAAAATGTGTAACTCTCTCCTGTTCACAACTCACCCAGTATCCACAAATACTAGCCCAGTCCCTCCGTTCCAAATCACCTCTTCTGTAGTTGAACACGGCTTGGGACCCTTAGTCAGCACGCGCCCTCTGTGTTCATTCATTGATCATTGATACCTTAGGTCTCAGTATTATTAACAAAGCTTCTTCAGCTCCTGCAACCATCTGACACTTTCAGCCCCTCTGCCCTCGTGGTTGCCACGGGGCTCCCGCTCCGGCATGTCAATTCCCCTCCCTCTTCAAACGTTGTAGGAAGAGCCGCATGTAGTCCAGCTAAGTTCTGCCAACGGCCCTGTCCCCTCCCGGGCTCTGGACTCTACAGCCATGTGGTCTAAGATGACAGCAGGTTATTGGCTACTGTGCCGAACTGTCAGGCCCCCGGGGGACTTCTTCACAAGACTGCTGTGAGATCAGGTCTCGTTTACGCACTTAAAAAAGAAAAACCTCATCAACTCAGCCTTGTGTATTTCATCAGAAATGGTTTGTTCTTGATTTTCCCTGCGGATATATGATTTTCTCTCCTTTGCCGCGCCACCCGGTTCTTGTCCATTCCGTACAGTGAGCCGGTGACCCAGCAGCGCCCAGGCCTCCTACCCCTGCAGCCCACTGTGACTCAGCTCTCTCTGAGTTCGGTTGTGTTGTTAGGTGTGACTCCACCCAACTCAGCCGGCTCCTGCCAGGCACAGTCTGGTGGCGCTAAGGTCAGGAAGTATGCCTCACAAACACTGCACCTCCAGAACGCAATGATGCAACCACATAACACATGGACTCGAAACGGGTATCTAACTGGAGATATCTCGGGCTCTAGTGATGTAGGGGCCTCTGGGAAACTCTAGGTTACTTGGCCACTTCTTGACAGCTAAAAACTGAAGTTTCCTCTATGATATAGAAAAGGTTAGTTAAGTGGATAAAGGAAAAAAAACAAAGAAAGATGGAAAAATGCATTCAAATTTTCTAATATCCAAGCATGCATGCTTCTATTTACGGGCCTCCCGCGCCCATGTATGGAAACTCATCTAAATCTGACAAGGACCCCATAAGTGAGGTACCGTCATTAGTCCCATTTTAAAGTGAGATTCACTGCCCTCCTCAGGCTCCCATGGCTGGTAAGTGGCAGGATTTGAATCTGGGGCAGGAGGCCCTTAATAAAACCCTTAATAAAATACATACCATTAAATCAATTAAAAATACTCACTGGGTGCTTTTAACCACCATACCTTCTGCCTTTGAACCATTATAATAAAATAACCACTAGAAACAATTTTTTTGGGAAAAACCCTATAGCTCAATTTTTATGTTTAAGTTGAAGCCCATTGACTTTGCTAGTGTATGAGGTCCGTGAGCTTAGCTCGCAGGCTCTGTCTCTGTAGTGGCAGCGTACCCAGTTCCACAATCCCCAGTGGGCTGCCCTCCAGCCCCAGGCCACAGACCACTGCTGAATGACCATGCATTTGAGGGTGACTGACTGGTCAAAACTGTATCCAGAAGCACATGGTGTGGTTCTACTAACACCAAGATGAGTTTGATGGTGCACGCCTATTAGCTTCAACATAGCCGTAAAGGCGAGAAGACACTCTAATATTGTAGATATTGGTCTTTGATGGAGAGATAAATTCAAGAATCAATGACAGACGTCATTAGCAGTCCTCCTCCTCTCCCCAGTGCCTTGTGCCCCTTTTAATAACAGCTTCGGTGTGACAGTAAAGATTTACAAACATCACACAGCATATTGCTGAGGTGATTTGCTCAGTTGACAAGGTGTGGGCAGCGGTTGTGCTTGGCACTTGGCTGGTCCCTTGGCAATAGATTAAATAGCAGCACCACACAGTGACACAGCTATCCTAGGTCTTTAAAAAAATGCTCTGATGACTAATGCTGTAGCACAATCTCAGAGCTACTGTACTTGATGAAGAGGAAAGCAATATGTACCCTTAAGTCAATTAAAATAGTCACTGGGTGCCTAACTGCACATGTGTAAGACAGTTTGGATAATGCAGAGCATGCGGACTGGTACATACACACTTCCCCATGAACCAATCACATGGTCTCTACTGCCATGAAGCGTACAATGCAAGTGAGGAGATAAGATATTCACCCCTAAAAAAGCACAAAGGATACAAGACAAATGTTTGTCAAAAGAGAGAATCAGGTGACAGGCACCCCTAAGAATTCAGGAGAGAGAACCTGGGCTCAAACAGTGAGGAGTGGCTTCCAGGGAAAGGCAAACTTGACCTAGAACCTGGGAAGGCGAGAGAAAAGGCATACCCTAGGTTAGAACAGGAGCTCCTGGAGGAGAGAGGTTTTTGCATGCCTTGTGTTTACACATGTATTCCTGAAAAGTGCCTAGCCAATGGTAGGCACCAAATAAATACATACAGAATGAATGAATGAATGAATGAATGAATGAATGAGCTGGACAAAGAAAGAACGAACCCAGGTATGGGGGTTCTGATGTGAGGGAGGTGAAGAAACAGGAGGTGGGCCTGCCTGGGGCAGAGGGTTCATACTGGGGAGTTGAGGGAAAGGAGGTAAGAAGGGTGGTTTAATAGCAGATCATGAACAGTGTTTAATGGATAAGAAAAGGACCCACCTTATATGTGCAATGAATTTCACTTGGCATTTGTTATAGCCATTAGTAAGTCTCCTCCCTAAGAAGCATTACCTCCATGAACCCCATGTTCTCCAAAAACAAGAATTTATAAACTCATGGAAGCTCATGTTGACTGTAAGGTCGGACGCTCTTTCACCAGGGATTTCTCTGCCTCCCATGAGCATGCACAAGTCTGCAATGCCAAGACTCTCTCTCCTCTGCAAAAATATTAGCAATAGAGGAGGAAAAAGTCCTACTCTGTAGCAATCTTATGCTGAGCCACCCTCATTCAATGTAGTTCAAGTCAACAAACATGTACTAAATGCAGCGCTGAAAACACTCTGCTTGCTGCTGAGGTCAGAATAGAGATGAGGACGTTACAGCATCTCTCCTCAGTTTTGCATCAGCATCTGAGTCACTGTGTGAGTCATTCAAGGGAAAGATGCCATGACCACAACAACCAAGAAAAGATGATTATTTCTCCTATACGAGAGAGATGGTGAGGAAACATGGCAGGAACTGGCCAGTGCTTCAGGAAGGACGTGGCAGGTGAGTACGTAAAGGAGGAAGGAGAGAAAAGGAAGGGATGTTGTTCCAGCCAGCGAAGCAGTGTGCACAAAGACCATGTGGGTTAGAGTGCAGACGCTCTGGAGAATGCCCGGTGGTCACCCAGTTGGCTAGTGTGGTAAGACATTCGAAGGAGATGGGTAGAGATTAAGCCAAAGAGTCAGTCAGGCTGACAGAAGATTTGGAAGAAGATGAAATTATAGGAGAAAGGCATTTGGGGTTTTTACAGGGAGGGGCGTGATACCGCTGAGGCTGAAAGTTTAGGTCTCTCTGGCAACAGGGTGTAGGATGCATCCAGAGGGAGAAGATAAGTAATTACTGGGAGGAGGAAAGAGCCTATTGTGAGATCCTTATCAAGGGGCATCGAGTGCTTAAACAAGAACAGAGAGGGGCACAGAGATAGGAAATCTGTTTCTGTCTCACAGAGGAACTGTCCAAAATTTCCAGCATGCTAGGATACTGTCAGAAATTCACTTGCAGAAGTATCATGTACCCCTAATGCTACTCGCCCGTAATCTACCCAAAAGACTGTCTGTGCTTTGGGGACAGTCTGACATTCAGAGCAGCGCCCAGGGTAGAATAGCAGTTCAAGGTAAGAAATCAGAGGAGGAGGAGAAGTCCTCTGAACAGAACCCCTGGGCCCCAATAACAGACCAGACTTTCCCGGTTGCATGAAAGCTGATAAAAAGGCACAAATTAAAAATTCAACAGAAGTGGTTTGAAAAAAACCATAAAGTTCCAAAGTTTGCAAGGACCATAAAACCCAAGATTTATGCAGTTAAGTGCTTTCCTGTTGTGGTGGAAGAAATAGTTTCAATTAAAGTTGAGTTAGATGCAACAGGATAGACTAGGAAACCACACATGTGAAGACCAAATACCTTGGTGTCCCCACAAGTGTGAGAGAGCATCAGTAGGAACCCAGAGTGAAGATCAGGACTGCTCTGTGTCATTCCCTAAAGTTCTCAAAAGTCTTTAGCTCAGGTCAATTCTCATAGATCGAGGAACATAGAATGACATTTCAGAGCTGAGGGGACACCGAAAGTCATCTAGTATATTATTATCTGACTGAAGATAACCCTAGGGTCCAAATGAGGAAGATGACCTTCCCAAGGTCACAAGGAGCTGTCGCAAAGCCAGAACTGGCACCCAGATCTCCGGGGTCTCAGCACAGACACCTCTCCATCACTCCACAACACCTTATAAAGTTTCCTGGAAGAATATGAAACTCAAGGCCTCTCCAGATGCACTGTGGATAAGATACTATAAATGAAGCAGGCAGATGTCCAAGTTTCCATACTGTCCTCACTACATTAGACATTCTTTTTCTGCTATTAGTTCTTCTAATTAGTGTCTCAAGAAGACAACGAAGGGAAGGGTGGAAGGGGGAACCTGTTGAGTCTTCATTTAAAAAGACAGACTTTAAATTTGAAGTTTTGATAGTGAACGGTGAGGGAACTATGGGAAAGCACAGGAGAATGAGATGTTACTCTTCTCCATTATAATTTCATTGCAATAGTATTCGGATTTCTGGACTGGTCATTTCTAACCTCCTGGCCAAAAACACAGCCATGCATGTCTGAGACATCCCTTCTTAGTACTTTCTACCGCAGAGGGGAGTGAAGGTATGTCCACCGAAGCCCACGATAGGCAAGAGAAAAGAAGATTCTATCTTAACGTGTCCCTGAAATTCCTGCAGCTATGTGTTATATTCTGCAATACATCGCTTTTTGTCTTAATAGCAAAAATTTTAATAACTGCTTCCATTGAACATTGTTCAACATCACTCTCCAAATTTTCCAAGTGAACCAACCCTCTAGGCAGACCGCCCTCGCTGACCGTGAGGTTGTATAAGTGAACCTACAGTGTGAGCCCCAGTCCCGGGCGGGCGGGGGGTGGAATATGCCCCCACTGTGTCAAGTAGCGCTACATCTGAAAACACACCTGGAAGTGGTACTTCCCAATTAGTTCTCAAAGTTATTCTCAGCATTGCTGCAGCTTTAAAGACATATCACCATGGAGTCCTATGAGCTCTTCTGGCTGGAATTAGAAAGTCAAAGGCCCGAGAAACTGAATTACTTTATCGCCGGCTTATTTAATTATGGCCAAGTGACCCTCTATGTAGCTTTCATTCCTCCCCTGTGAGATGAAATCAAGAAAAAAAATATGAAAGTTGCCAAGGCTGCCATATTTTTATGAAGGAGACCTATCTATAGAACTAACCTCTGACCTCAAGGTGCTTCCAATTAACTAAGGAATGAAAAGTAAATGCACATGAAAAGAGAATATCACGATATTTTCCCAAAAAACTATGAGTAAGTGGGGGGAGACTTACTGCAAACTCAGTCCAGGTGGAGAGTAAAGCGAAGACACACCGGCCGAGCACTTCCAGCACAGCGCGCCTGCCGGGGCTGCCCCCGCAGTGCCCGGTTAGGAAGGGCCTGCGACCCGACACACGCTTCGGGGACGCCGAGGGGCCTTCCACGTGCCGCGCCTCGGACAGTTCGATGGACCTGGATGGACTCTGTTTCCATTTCCACTGACCGGAAAGTGACCAGGGTCCAGACTCTATTTTCAGTACCCAAAACAGTGGTTTCAGCACCTACCATGGTCAAAGGAGGGCTGACTCCAAAGACCCACATGGCCTGGGCTGTAGTTACCCCTGCACATTCGTCGTCACGCACGTCTACTCATCCGCGGTCTTCCGCAGCTGCCATTAGGTCAGTCCTCGGCGTCCCCTCCGCACGTCAGCCCACGGAGGGCAGATCGTCCCTCTGTGATCACTGAGTGCTTACAAAACAGGGGGGGGGGGGTCATAACATCCTGATGTCGAAGAATACAAAGCAGTCACATTCTCTTTCCTCTCTCTATAATAAATGGGAAAAAATGAACTTTCTGGGCTGTCCAGGATCACAGTGATTACACAACCACCAATATTTGCTCTATTCTATACAGTAGCTGTTAGCCACTCATGGCTATTTAACTTCCAGTTAATGTACATTAAATCCAGTTAAAAATGTAGTTCCTCTATTTCAAGAGCTCAGTAGCTACACAGGTATTCACCACACTGGGCACAGCATATGCAAGGTGGGGCAAAAGTAGGTTTACAGTTGTTCCTATGGAAAACAACACAATCATTAAAAAACAGTACAAGAATAAATTGTGTTTTGGGTACTTACAACTGTAAACCCACTTCTGCCCCACCCAGTGTAGACCATTTCCTTCACCCCAGAAAGTTCTATTGGATAGCACTGATCTAGTTAATCAATAAGCAATCACAAGAATCTCAGATACCATTCACTTTCACCTTGAAAACCTATAATTTTTAAATTTTAGAAGTTAGCACGTACAAAATCAAGGCCTTGCTTGACGCACAAGCGCTGTGAGTTTTAACACATATGTAGGCTTGTGTAACCACCGTCCCGATCAGGACAGGGTGAGGCAGAACAGCGCCCCCACCCCCGGGAGTGCATGATGCTCCTTATACATCCTAACCCATGGAAACAACGCAGATGTTCCTCGTCCCTGCTGTTCTGTCCTTTCCAGAACGTCATGTAAACGGAATCATACAGTACGTAACCTTTAGAGATCAGCTTCTTTCACTGAGCACAAAGCTACTGAAACTCATCACACTGCACATACTTGGAGCAGGACAGCTGGGTCATACATATGGTGTGGGTGGGCTTACCTTAATAAAGTAAATGTATTTAAAAGATACAGGACTATTCAGGCAATCTATCTCTTCTTGAGTGAGTTTTGATAGGATTTTTTCTAGGATTTGGTCCATTTGATCTGAATTGCTGAATTTATGCATGTAGAGCTGTTTGTGGCAGATACTTATTATATTTTTAATCTCTGTGGAGTCTACAGAGATATGCCCTTTTTCACACCTAATATTTATAATTTGTATCTTCTTATTTCCTGGTCAACTTGGCTACAGGTTTACCAATTTTCTTACTATTTTTAAAGAACTAGTTTTTGACTTCATTGGTTTCTCCATTGATTTTGTTTTCAAGTTCATTGATATCTACTCTTCATTATTTCGTTCCTCCTGCTTGCTTTGGATTTATTTTGTGGTTCTTTTTCTAGTTCCTTTCAATGAAAGCTTACTGTTCATTACAGATCTCTTTCTCCTTTCTAACATAAGCATTTAATCTGCATATTTCCCTCTAAGCCCTGCTCTGTCTGCTTCATACGAATTGTGGGGGGTTGTATTTCCATTTTTGTTCACCTCAAAATACTATCTACTTTCCCTGAGACTTCTTCTTTGATCCGTGGATTACTTAGAAACACGTTGTCTAATTTCCTGGTATTTGGGGATTTATTGGCTATCTTTCTGTTGTTGATTTCTAGATAAATTCCATTGTGGTAAAATAACATACTTCAGATTATTTCAATTCTTTTAACTGCTTTTGGGTTTGTTTTATGTCTCAGGCTCTGGTCTACCTTTGAGACTGATCTCTGAGGATTTGAAAAGAATGTATATTCTGCTATTTTGAGGAGGAATATTTTATAAAGGCCAATTAGATCTCTTTGTTTGAGAGTCTCATTCAGTTCTTGTTTATCTTTATGGTTTTCTACCTGCCTGTTCTATCGATGACTAAGAGAGACATGTCGAAGTCCCCAACCATAATTACCCATTTCTTCTTTCAGTTCTATTTTTACCTCATACACTTTGAAGCTTTGCTGTTAGGTACATACATTTTTAATAGTCTCTTTTTGAAAACAATATTTTTATAAGAGCATTTAGCATGAGGTCTAACCTCTTAACAGATCTTTAAGGATACAATAAAGACAGCACTGTTATCTATAGGTACAACGTCGTGTATCAGAACTCCAGAACTCATTCAACTTGTAGGACTGAAAGTTGATGCATGGTGATTAGCAACTGACTTCCCTCTCCCCCCGGCCTCTGGCAACCACCACTCTATTCCTGGCCTCCATGAGTCTGACCTTCTAGCTATCTCATATGGGTGGAATCCTGTGGTATTCCTGAGGTATTCCTCTTCGTGCGACTGGCTTATTTCACTTAGCATAATATCCTCAAGGTTCATCCATGTTGCTGCCTATTGCAAGATCTCTCTCTGTTTGAAGGCTCAGTATGCTCCACGGTATGTACATACCATGTTTTCTTTACCCATTTATCTGCCAAAAGACCACTGTGGACAGTACTGCCGGGAACAAGGGAATGCAGACAGCTCTTGAAGGTCCCGCTTCCAGCTCTTTTGGATAAATACCCAGAAGTGGGATTTCTGGATCAGAGTGTAGCTCTATATTTAGTTTTTTGAGAAACCTTCATACTGTTTTCCATAGCTGCCGCGCCATTCTGCATTCCCACTGACAGCGTGCAAGAGTTTTAATTTCTCCACATCCTTGCCAACCCTTGCCTTTATTTATGTATGCATGTATGTATGTATGTATGTATGTATGTATGTATGTATGTATTTAGCTAACAGCTACCCTAACAAGTACAAGGTGATAACTCATTGTGGTTTTGATTTGCATTTCCTTGAGGATTAGTGACATTGAGCATCTTTTCATAAACCTATTGGCCATTTGTCTACGTCTATTCACATCAGCCCATTTTTCAATCAGATTATTACTTTTGGGGTTGTATTTTGTTTTATTGTCTTTTTGCTATTGAGTTATGGGAATCCTTTATATTTTGGAAATTAACCCCCCTTATCAGATACATGGCTTACGTATATTTTCTCCCACTCTGTAGGTGGCCGTTTCACTCTGTTCATTTATTTCTTTCGCTATGCAGAGGCTTTTTAGTTCTATTTAGTCCAACTGTCTAATTCCTCTGCTGTCACCTGTGCTTTCAGTGTCGTAGCCAATGACAGTCACTGAAGTCAATGCCAACACCAACGTCATGAAGTCTTTCCTCTACGTCTTCTTCTCAGAGTTTTACAGTTCTGGGTCTTATGTTTGCATCTTTCATTCCATTTCGTGTACAGCGTCAGAGGTACGCACACGTTTTAATGTCATCTTGCTGAACTTACCCACTGATTTTGATGAACGCTCCTCTTTATCCCTGGTAATTTTTCTTGTTCTGAAGTCTACTCTTTCTGACATTGATATGGCCCCTCGAGCTTTCTTTTAATTTGTGTCAGTGTGGTATTTCTTCTTACCTTTTACTTTTAACCTACACGTCACTGTACTTAAAGTGTATTACTTGCAGACAATATATCCTTCTGCCATTTTTTAAAAAAATCCTCACCTGAGGACATGTTTTTATTTTAGAGAGAGAGGAAGGGAAAGAGAGAGAGAAACATAAATATGAGAGAGAAACATCAATAGGTTGCCTTCAACCAACGATCAAACCAGCAACTTAGGTATGTGCCCTGACCAGGATTTGAACCGCCAACTTTATGGTGTATGGGACAACACTCCAGCCAACTGAGCCACCCAGCCAGGGTCTTTTGCCATTTAAAAAAAATCCATTCTGACGATCTGTTATTTGTCATGTTTAGATGACTTACATTCAATATGCTTTTAAAAGCAAACACTTTATTATTTGTTTTATGTTTCTGCTATTATTTTGTTCTTCTGTCTTCCTTTCCTACTTTCCCTTGGACTAACTGAATGTTTTTAATATTCTATTTGAATTGATCTATTGAGCTTTTAACATATTTCTTTATATAGTGTTTTCCATTGTTGTTTTTAGCACTTCAGTATACATAAATTTTCACAATCTATTTAGAATTAATACTTTACTACCTCAAGTGATAAACCTTATATTGTATGGGTCCTTTACCCTCCTTTCTTTATGCTATAGCTGTCATATGTGTTATTCTACATACCCTGAAAACTCCCTTATGTTACGTTTGTGGTCCATCAGCACACAAAGGGAAGAATGGTTAATCGTATGGGTCGAGATCTTTCCCACTCTTGCTTCCCTGTCATTCCCGATGCCCTAAGTTTTCCTCTGGCCATCATCTTCTCTGTCCATCAGCATTTCTCTGAGAACAGATCTGGCAGTGCACGTTTTAGTTTCATTTTATCTGAAAGTGTTACTACTTCACCTTCTTATCTGAAAGATACATTCACTGGATACTTTAAAAATACTGTTCCACTTCATAGTGGCTCTTGTGGTTTCTAATGAAAAATCTGCGTTCAACTTGTGCTACTGTGTGGTGTACACCATTTCTTCTCCACTTGCTTTCAAATTTTTTCTCCTTTTAGGTTTCAGCAGCTTATGACGTGTGTGAGTATGAGTTTCTTTGTTATTCTGCTTAGGATTAGTAGGGCTTCTTGGGCCTAAAAGTTTGTATCTTTTACCGAATTTAGGAAGTTTTAGCCATTATCACTTCATACTTTTTCAAATCACACCAGAGCTTTTGATGACACAAATGTGAGACATTTCTGGTGTTGTCTCATACACCCTGAGGCTCTGTTTACTACTTTTTCAATCTTTTATTCTCTGTTGTCGATACTAGATAATTTCTATTGATCTATCTTCAAGTCCACTGACTTCATTCTTTCACTGAGCCCATCCATACCCTTTAAATTTCAGTTATTATACATTTCAGTTCCAAAATTCCAACATGGCTCTACATTATATCCTCCGTTTCTTTCCAGTCTACTTTCCCATTCTTTTCACTAGTGTTCAAGCACACTTCTTGGTCCATAATGATAAGACCTGATTTAAAGTCTTTCTAATAATTCCAGCATGTGACATCTCAGCATTGTCCGCTGATGACTGACTGTGCTCTCCCATGCAAATGGAGATGATCCTGGTTCTTTATATGCTGAGTAATTTTGCATAATGTTGATTATGTTTCAAAAATCTGAGTTTTTATATCCTAAGGAAAATGCTGATTTTTTTTTTTCCTTTGAAGGAGGCCATCCATTTCGTGAAGTTCAACGGCTCCAATTTCCAAATCACCTGCCATCAGGTATGACTTGAGTGGCTCTGGGCTCAAAGCCTTCACAATGCCATCCAGACCTGTTCCCTGCGTGTCCCATTCAGCGCTCAGTCCGAGGCCTCTGTGGTGTCTAGTTCGTGTTTCAGATCTCAGAGCATTTGAAACGCAGCCCAGGGGCAGGTGCGCACAGGCACAACTCAGAAGTGGGATGCATCTCCTGAGCTCCCTCCCCTCTGTGATGCCAGCACTCTTCAGTTCCCCCGGGGCTTCCTTTCATGGTCCTTCCACCAGAAAACTGGGGCTTTGGTTTCCTTGCTCAACCCCTACTTCCAGCAAAGATGTTTCAGTCTGCTGCCACGTGGTGTGAGCACAGCAAGAAAGAAAAAAAGGAACAGAAATTCATTGGATACACTTGGGACTGCAGTTCCTGGCATCAGAGAGGAGGCTTCCCCACCTTCACAGTTGGAGACGACTGCCCAGACCCGGATGCCACTGTGCCACTGCAGACCTGGACAGGAGGAACGAAAAGAAGAAACAGGACAGGGACTTCCCCACACACTGGGAGTGCCGGGCTCCACTTCCCTGCTCCTCAGGCCAGAAGGTGAGCAAGTCTCTTCCAGATCCTTCTGGCCACTCCGGTGGGCCCCGCTGGTTCTGGGTCCACACCAGGTGATCCCAGAGCAGGGAGAAACAAGAAATCACAACCAGAGTGGAGGAACTTTGATTTCTGGTCTCCTTCCCCAACCTGCCGGCTACCACCTACTTCCCAGCGTCCTCTCACCGCTGCTCCGTGCCTTCCGTCCAGGGCTCTGCCTACGTCCAGGGGTCGAGACAGGGTGGATGGAGTGCACTTTCTTCATCTCGCTCAGAAGTGGAAACTTCTCTTTATTGTAATTACTTTTTATTGCTCAAATAATCATAGTGATAATAGTTAATAAGTAATAAATAAGTGCTTTTGATAACAGAAGGAAATATGTTAAGGTTGTCTTTTGCTTTGTGTTTATAAAGACTTAGTTTTATTTTAGGGAGTATATAATGGAGATTTAGATTTTTTATTTTAGTCTCAAAATGATATCATTTCAGCCCACCCCTTTCCCACACACCACACCCCTCCCCCTTCCCCACTTCTGTTGACAATGGTAGATAGATGTGGTTAGCTAGGATTTACTTCCTTTTTTGTGGTCCTGGCCTCTTTGGCATCGTGCCACTATCTCCTCCCCCTCCCCTGCCTACCCTCCGGCACAAGGACTAACGAGCTTTGTCGTCAGTATTAGATGAACCAGGAGAAGGAGGCACCCACAGCGCCCACAAACCAGACCACTAGCCTTAAGTGTAATTATGTGTTTGAGGCTTCTTTTCTTGACCCTCTCTCTTCTGTCCACAGTAAACATCAAGGAGTGGCAGGCATGTGGAGGACCCCTCCTTAGGCTTGGCTGAGGCCACTACATCTGAGAGGAGACACAAGTGGGGCCTGTGACTCAAGTATGTCCACTCCTCCCGCTTGTACTTCAAACTGTTGGCATTTGTGGCCCCAGAGATGTGTCACTCAGATGTGCTCCGTACTTGAGCGTGACTAACGTCTGTACTCCATTAGCTCAAAAAATTCCACCAAAAGCCAAACTCTCAAACATTACATCTCAACAATGATGCTTGCTTCCATCAATAACTTGACCCCAAAATTCTCATGACCATTTCATTTAGATGACCATGACTATTATCATTTTGATGATAAACTTATCATCTAAAAACTGCAAACCCTGCAAGTCATAAAATCAGATTAATATACCAGAATAAGTACCCATCAGACTAATTTTCACAAGTAAATATTTCTGAATGTTACGCTGTTACTATAAACAATTCCAAATTTATAAAATTTATCAATAAGTTATTTGTAAGCTCCTTTATAATAATAGAATTGTGTTGTATTTTTTCTTCCACATTTTAACTTTTATTCTTGTTGACAAATCACTGCCAAGCTTTTAAATTTCACCATCTTTTTTTTTTTGCTAATGTCTTTTCTTAAGTAACACATACATTGATAAAGGAGAGTGTACTCTTACTGATCTGTTCAGATTAGGAAATTTTTCTGCTAACAAAAAAAATCAGTATGTCTACCATGGTCACATTTTAAATAATGGAGTTGATTCTCAGAAGAATAGCAAAATTGTCCCCTTTAAAGTTCCACACCCCATAAAATGCTTATTTTAAGACCAAACGGCTGACGAAGAAAGACATCATACTCACTGTGGTACTGTACACTACGTACTTTAGGCTGGAACCGAACTCTTGCCCAAGTAGCTTAAAGTCACACGCAGTTCACTGCTGTCAAATGCCACCAGCATCTGGTGGACTACGCACTATTTCTCCCTCCCATGCTCGCTGCTCCCCAACCCGATCTAGTCTCAAGAAAGAAAAACTTCCTTGGCAACAGAGATCCTTTTGTGAAATCCGCTGAGGGGTGTCACACAGTGGTCTAGAAGAGGCGTTAGTCTTTGGCTCCGAGTTTGTAGCAGAAGTGGCAGGATTTCTGTCTCCCAAGCTGTCCTGAGCTGGTCACCGGGAAGATGACAGCTGACCCAGCCCTTTGCAAATTCTGATCGCACACATGTGCTTGGGTGAGCAACTATTACAACCGGTCCAAGCTAGGCCGGCTGATTCTAGTATAAAGGGCAACATAGAAATTTTTTCAAAAAGATAACTTTGCTTGATTAGAAAAATGTCTCTTATTTATATTTTTCCTTTTATTTGTATGTGTGCATGTGTTTGCATGCATGTGTATGTGTGAAATGTCCTTGCTTTTCATGTTAATAGTCCCCTCTTTTATGGTAATAGATAGTATTTTTTTAAAGTACTTACTTGCCAGAACTAAAAGTTGGTGATCTTATGATGGCCCACACACACATTATGGAAGTGTTTTCATTTGTGCAATCCCAGCATCCGAGAAGCCTTGAACTTGACTTCAGACAGGCAGGGCAGAGGTATCTGTAGTCCTGACCCACATCCCGCAAGGAGCCCCACCCGCTTGGTGAGGTCCAGGGTTTTGAAAGCCTTACAGACCCTGATAACCTCTTGATTAATGAAAGGCATTGTTTTAAGCTATTTTGTCAGTACGTACTCATCAAGTTATATTTTAACTGGATCACCTCATTATTTTTCCTTAAGCTGTGTCTTTCATTTTATCTTCTGCTTTTGAAAAAAATGGACTTTCATATTTCAGTTCCAAAGAGTAACTTTCCTTAAGTCACTGTCTTACCAGTTTTAGTGTTCCATACCTTTTTTTTTTCAGCCTGAGTCCTATATAATCCAAAGTGGATGGTCTTTTTAATCCAAAACAAGGTTCTAACTACTTTCCATCTTAGTACCACCGTTTCCCCCTACCTTACAACCCACTGTCTCCGATTCCAGTAAACTAAAAGGAAACAGACAAACCCATTAGCACACCGGGAAACCGATGATCTGTGTCAGGTACAGACATGCCCCTCGGGTGGCCAGCGTGCGTTCCGACGTCCTTCCCACCCTTCACTCAAAGGCCATCGTGTCCCCGCTTCTTCCCCTTGTGCCATTTACTTTTCGGGTGATGCCACAGTGAGCATTTTCCCTGTGTGCAGCCCCCTCCGTCCCATTAGCTTAACCACCTTCCTCTCATTTCCCGTGTCCACCCAGTACCTCTAGCTACTTCCCCCTTCCCGCCTCCTATGAAGAGCAACGTCTACACGTTCTGCAGTGCCCACCTGCACCAAGCGTTATCAAAGGGGCTTCAGACATGCCTCTTCACTTGTTGCCACAAGAACTTTCTGAAATAGGTACTACTTGTCTCCATCATCTGGATGAAATCCAGGACAGCCGGGCAATGTGCCCAAGGACACAGTTAATGGCGGAGAATCATAAATAACTCTGATACTGATAGAGCTATCCCAGGAGAAGAAAAGTTTTGAAGCAAGTTTTAACAAAGCAGAGAACAATTTGCTTGATTTAATCGCTCTCAAAAGTGCTTGGAAGACTAAGTCACAATTTCCACAGGAGTCCTAGGTCATTCCCTCTAATTATAAACTTAGGCAGTCCCTCTGAAGGTGGAGAAAACCCTCTTCATTCTCTGCCCGTTTTGGAGTTCTGCATCTTCTCTTTTCCACTGCCGCCTGTCGCACTCGCACTCCCCAGGAGTTAGAGGGGCGGGGCGGTGTGGCCTGAGCTCACGGACAGGAGCAGGCTTCTGCAGAAAGTGCGCTGAGTCACGGGGAGGGTTTGGGGTGGTGAGACAGCAAGGTCCCCCACCGGCTCCGAGACCCACCAGCCTGTCAATCAAATGCAGATGAGCGGAATTAGATGACTGAGCTTCTTTCCTGCCTTGGCTTCTGGGTTCCAAACAGTAAACTTATCAATTTCTCTGGGGAACCCAGTCATGTGTAAACCATTAAGAGGAAATCTGGATTCCAAATTCACAGGGAGGGTCTGAGTTTCTACTGCTGGCTTCCAGGGAGGAGGGCTCGGCGAGGGCTCGGACCTCTGGTCTCCTCTCTCCTCCGCTCCCCCAGCGCAGGCACGCCCAGCTCATCGGCTCCCCCGACTTCCAGACCCTTCCCCCTCCCCTCACAGACAACTCCATCTAGCTGTCCCCAGGGCCTCAAACTCCCCAGGGCCTCAAATTCCCCAGGCCCAAAACGGAATTGCTTAGCTTTCACAGAAGTCCGGCTCCCTCTTGTATCTCTGAGTTGCATTACACCCTGCCACCTAGGCAGCCCTCAACCAGTGAATGTGTCAGCTTCCTGTCTTTTCTCCTCTGTTCACCCCCAACCCCATAATCCACAGAGTCAACAAAGCCAGCCTACTCATTGTCTGAATGTTATTGTTGGGCTGGTCTCTGCCTCTGGGGTTTTCCTGGACCCCTGGAAGACCTCCTCCACTAGTCCCTTCCACCCACCCTAGTCCCTTCCACCCACCATAAGCGTGATGCCTGAACAGGTCTCCTGTCTGATGCTCCTATATTGATGTAATAGTCTCAGTTTCATCTGCTTGAAAATGGGGATGTAATCGATATCAAATAGTCTCAATATGTTGATATCAATTGCATCCCTATTTTCAAGCAGATACAACCAAGAATATTACATAAACACAAGTGATAAAAATGTTTCTCTCATTGTATCCGAAAGACATCTCTCTAGAATAACATACCAAAGATGAAGAACAAATCATTTTTCTCCTATTCCAACAGGAGTGATATCCCATAAAGGCTAAATGAATACGGTCATTGTAGGAATTCCACGCACGCAGAAAATAAAGAATGCTAACATTTATTGAGCACCTACTGCCTGGCAGGTGTTGTACGTCGGACACTTTGTGCGGGCTACCTTCATTAACACACGTCTGCGACAGAGGGTTCTCCTCACTTAACTAGCTAGGACTCAGTTAGTGGTTCCTTGTTTCCCAGTGAGTCAGCAGCACATCTAGGACTCAGACGTGATTCTGTCCGCATCCCAGGCCGTCTCCCATCCCCGCTCTCGGGAAGAAAATGCAGACGCCATGCAGACGCCGACAGGAGCCATGAGTAGCTACAAGGTCCATCTGCACAGTGTAATTGGTTTCATTTCAATTCAGCCACATTTCCTTTTTTTGTTTAAGTTTCAAATTATTTAAATATTTATTTATTTATTTAGAGAGAGGGGGAGAGAGGGAGAAAGAGAGGGAGAGAAACATCAGATCTGTGGCTGCCTCTCATGTGTCCCCAACTGAGGACCTGGCCCACAACCCAGGCACGTGCCCTGACTGGGAATCGAACCGGCAACCCTTTGGTTTGCAGGCCCATGCTCAATCCACTGAGCTGCACCAGCCAAGGCTCAAATTTTAAGAATATAAGACTTCCATGTTAAATAAAAGGGGAACTGGGTAGAGATGAGAAACTCTATTTGATAACAAGAAAATGCAACTGGCAACATAAATAAGATTGCATAGAACCCTCCCATTTCCCATCTGAGATCAAGAGTCACATTTCCACGTAAAAACCCACCAATTCTTTTTTAACAACTAGATAAGATACCTGTTCTATGGTTAGCACTGGGCTAGGTACTATGAGGAAAACAAAGGCCCAACACCACCCTACAAGTAAACTGTCAACTCCAGCTGCCGAGATGAAGATGTAATAACTGCTAAAAGCAGCATTTGCTATGCCCACATTATATATTACACACAACCTCACCATAGTCAATCTAAGCAATAACAGCTCAACGTACAACAGGACTTGACATATTTTAAAGCACACACATGTGTACATTACACCATAGTAAAGGAGATTCTCTACATCCTCAAGATCTTAAAAAGATCTCAACATACCCTCTGAGTGTTAATTAGTGACCCGTGGGTACCTGAGGAGGCTTGCCAAGGTTACCCTCCGGAGCAGATGCTCTGCCCTGTACATGCACGTGCTCAGGCTTTAACGCCCTGTCTCCGGGGACCGGAGAGGAGTCCACTTCAGCCCCGCCCCCACCTCAACTGCTGCGTTCTGAATCAATGCGCGGTGGGTTTGGAAGGTTTTATTTTCATCGCATGGGAAACAGGGGTGAAATCAACATCTAGCATTGAGTTCCCTAGTCCAAAAAGTTGGGCCACTCACAAAAATTATTTTAAGAGCACCTCATGAACGAAGTTAGGTGTCATGCTAGTGCGACTTGCTTACGTCATAAGGAAGCCCCTGAGAACAGAGACTATGGATTTCTCAGGTTTTCCCAGCGGGGCGGGGTAGGGGTGGGGTGGGTAACAATTGCTCCCTGCGCCTCACGTTTCCACGTGAAGGAGCTCCCTTCGAATAAAAACCCAGGTGTGTACCTCATCCCCTCACTCCCACCCGCAAAAGGCAGCGACTTCTGTGACTGGTGAATGTAGGGAGGGGTCAACTTAGAGAGGGTACGTGACCACTGGTTGCACTGGAGGAACCTGGAACAATTAGGGTTTTGTCTTATTCCAAAGCCTTAGTGCCTGTGATATTCTACCTCTCAGAGCTCCTAACTGGATTCTCCTTTCACAGTGTTGCTTTTCCTGCAACAACTTCTGCCTCTACTGCTCAATCAACCCCACCTTCTCAGCGTGGGGGGCTTGTGATGTGTTTGTCCAGGGCGAATTTTTAAAGAAAGTATCCTTTACATTTCTTGAATGTCTGAACCTCAAAGCATATCTTTTCCTCTAGACTTCTCCAAAGGGTCAAATCGTTATAAAACTTTACAAACCATCAGGATTATCAATTGCATATGATTATCGAGCAAAGCCCTTTGCTGAGCTGCGGGCTTCACTGGATCACCCCAGCGGTGGCAGTGGCCCGGTGCAGCACTGTATCTGCCATTAATCTCTGGGCACGTCAATCACAAGCCACTTATTGTGGAGCCTGCCACGGCGTATAATAACTCGTGCTGGTTGGAACTTGCAATTCCTCCTCTTCGAGAGGGCTTTTGAACTACTAAGAAGCTCATGAAAGAGTAAATTAAAGGGAAAGTTTCTATACTTTCCATTTTACTTAATCTTTAGCATGTTAATTTGGCATGTGTTAAAATGCCCTGAAATAACTTAATAATGAAGATTTGGGGAGATCATAATCTGATCCACGGGGACGTATTAAATCACCTCATAAAAGATTAGAATTCTGCTACTCGATTAAAGGAAACAAGTTAGCGTATAGTTACATGCACAAAATAAAGACGCTTTCTTACAAGGATTGAGAACTACGGTCTCTAAATTTTAAAGTGAGGACCTTTCACAGACTGTGAGACAACAAGGTGACAAATCCCGTCAGTAGCAAGTGCACTGTTTTCCTGAGTAGCCAGCCTTACGAAAACGAAATCACTCATGAACCTGAAAACTGTTTGAATTAGCAAAGCATGCCCAAGATTTGAAAGTACACCATTAATTTCTCCCCCGAGAAATAAAGGTAGCAGAACATCAGATTTTCCATAGAGAAAAAGTGCCTGACTTATCAACAGGTGGATCTTCCCTGCATTCTTCACAGGCTGCTGCACCCTGCTTTGTTTCAGACAAAGGACTCTGGCCTCCTTTCAGGGCACCCCCATTCATGGAGTCAGCGCAGCCTGCTGGCTCTGCCATTGATGCCGCTAGACGGCATAGGCAGGGTCCTAGAAAGTCACAACCTGAGATCCTATTTGTGCCCCAAGTCTTTGGACCTGATCGTTTAAAACCTACATACACTATCACATATATTTATCCTCGGCAAGGTCTTCCTTTATAAAGACGAATCAACAGACACCACATAAACAAGTCCAATGAAAGCAGCCTTGAACATCTTTAAAACAGTAGAGCAAATGCAGTCCGCAGCCAGACCAGGTGCTGACTGCTGCTGCTGCGTGGTCCTGTGTTCTGTGATGGTTCCCACCACATGCCCATGGCCTGACCTCCCGTGGAGCCAGGGAGCTGGCAGAGCTCGCTGGACTATGCAGCCACCACCTCGGAAACCGTTCGTTATCGTTCAAGGTGCTTTTATTCTTGGTTTATCCATTTAAAGCCTTATAAATTTTTATGAGCTCTTTGCGAGGGAAATACAACAGGGAGGCACGGTGACAGCTCGACGAGCTCCATCCGAGAGCTCGCTCTCATGCTCTCCATGGGGGACATGATGACCCTGGTCACCCCCTCGGCTTCCGCCCCAGTGATCCAAACAGCACTTGGAGAGGCTGCCCCGGCCTCTCCAGGGCACTAGGTTACTGCTCAGGAATGTGATGAAACATCCTCTAGCCACCTGAAAGAGCCCTGGAGAGCAGCCACGTCACCGTCACCGTATCACAGAGGACCGGAGTCAGGGCTCAGGGCTGAGCTCGTCACCTCGGTACTTGGATGCATTTGTTTCACAGACAGCTCATCAACATCCCCAGATCTTTGCATCTGTAAATACAACATCCCTTTAGAGCTTTAGGTTCTAACTGTCAAATCCATTATTCAGTATATGATTTCGAAGCAGTCAAATATTATGTTCAATTAATGAACAACTATATAAGATCGATAATAGGATATAAACCAGCCCACTTCAAAGAATCTAAAATGAAATAAACCTGACCAGGCAAATCTGACACTCTTTACAACCCCCTTTCTAGCTATTCAAAGACATCGTAAATAAAAGACTTTAGAAAGTAATCAATGGCAAAATAGTCTCTAAAAATGAACGAGTTTGCTTACCCAACACAAGTGCCCTTTAATACATCATTTATCCATCAACAGCTATTGTCACTGATGTCAGCAAGCAAAAGAAATGTTGACTCTGAGCAGAATGACTAATATGGAGGGTTATCTCTTTTTTTAGAATACGCTTGAGATTCTATATGCAACATACACACGTGTTAAGTTGTCTATCATATACACATGCACGTAGAGAGAAGAATGAATACAAGCAGCTGTAAAACTTCTTAACATGTTATAGTCAGTAATTAACACACACAGGAATGAAAACACTCCAGACTGCAGTCTTTTGGAGGCAGGAGCTCATAATCCCCAAAGATTCAGAAGCATTACCTCATTGCAGCCTTGAGACAAGCTGAGCATTCACTCTAGGTCTTACCCAGCATCCTCCGGTTCACACAAAGACAACAGAGGCGTGACCAATCACATTGTGGCTAGCAGGCACCGTTTCAAAGCCTTCTCCCAGTATTACCCATTGACATGCTCGCTGGCAGCCTGCTGAACTTGTTGTCATGGCAACACATCCCAGCTGCTCACCGAGGCTTGTTATATTACTTTTCCTTTTCATCACTCACTTAGCTAATTAAAAATTTAGGACCATGTTTTGCATGTTGGACGCAAACTGAAACAATAAGGGGTCCTTTCTCTCTTTTCTTTCTTTCTTTTTTTTTTCAATGGAGCTTTAAAAAATGCTGGGAAAAGAGATTTGAAGGACACTCCCATGAAGTCCCAATATAACCAATCAATGGAGAGACTGCATGTAGCTCCCGCCAGATAGAATGTTTCGCTAAACCTAATCTGTAGCAAAGCAAAACCAAACCTCGGGCATCGCTAGAGATGTTCTTCCTGTTTTGAAATGTCAAAGCCAATCAGCAGAGCCAATCATACTGATTTATGTCGAACTATTCACATGATTCCTGGCCACAACGTTCTTTAAATATTTTTTATCTAAGGTGATTCAGATTTAAAGCAGCTTTACCCATAATTCCACAATGCAAGCAGAGTAAATAAATAAATAAAAGCTCCCGTAAGAACCGCCAATATGGCAAGTGCTAAAAGGGGTTCCAGCAAAAAAGCATGTCCGTGAACCTGTCATGTGTTTTCGATTCAGGCACCAAAGTGGACCACTGTGGGGGTGGGAAGAAAATGCCAGCTTTTGTTTACCGAGGCGCAGCGAAATCAATGAACACCTCCCCAGCTGTTTCCGGGATGATGGCGGCCTCACATACATCGCCTTTTAAAAAATGCCCCCTTATCTCCCTAGTTATGCTTATAACTGGAGTGGGCACCAAAGGCATTCTTAGGATTCAAAGGTAAAAAATTCCTCTCTGTTTTTTTTTTTTTTTTTAGCTTTCCACTTAACCCATTGCATAGAGTAGAAAGAAAATTAAAATTTAAAACTATGTTCATTGTGAATAAACAGAGCTAACCGACATCAAAGGGGTTTTGAAAATCCAAGTGTTACAGTTTATGGGAAAAGTCCGTACTGATTTCAATGAAGTGGGAAAAGCAAGACATCAAAACCGGGCTTGGAGAGGCAGCTGAGCTCCTGCTCCTTGCAGGGGGTCTTCGAGTCTTCTCCCCGAAGACATCCATGATCCAGGACGGCCTCACTTGTGGCATGCAGTCCTCAAACCCCGTGAAAATGCATACTTAGACCGGTGGGCTCTATTCTCTCCAGCTCTGCCCACACCTCTGCATTTTCAGGTTTATCACCAAACACCCCGGAAAAGGACCCCCGCCCCTGAGGTGGTTAGAAGTAGAAATGTCAGGGAAGTGTATAGAATTCTAATTTGCCTGCGAGGCTGAATGAGAGGCAAATTATTGGGGGCAGTGCTATTGGGGGTGTTGGAGGTAAACAGCATGTACTTGGTTCCTGTCTTCTCACTTCATGTCACTCAGAGCTGGAACATCTATGGTGAGGCTCTCGGGGAATCATGGAGGATGGCAAACAGTATCCTGACTCCCACAGAAATGGCAGCAAGAGGAAGAGAAGCAGAGAAAAGAGGAAAGCAGAGGAACCACCAAATAACTCTGGAAGCTGGAAAAACAGATGGATGGGAGGGAGCTGAACAAAGAGAGTGAAGAAAGTTTAAATGCACACACAAGAGGCCAAGTGAGCCACAGAGGGTGATGAGGGCAGTGCTGCGGAAACACGTCGGTGCCAGCAGTGAGACTGAGGGCATTGGTAAATACACTGTAGGAAAAGGAATATACAGATGCACGGGGAAACGAGACAGGGCCCTGTGACGTCAGCAGGATCTCCTGGTTTGCAGCTCTGTCCACAGAAAAGCTCTCGAAGCAGTGGTACCCCGGTGGCCATGGGCCCACTCAGCAGACATGACCCTGGGTTCTCAACATCCTTCCTTAGAGAAATTATTGATTCCAGGTCTGATGCAGACAACACCTAAGTGGGCCGGGCACATGGTTTTGTGCCAGAAAGTAAGAAAAGGCTCAAAACCTGATGGGACACCTCAAAACACTCAGGGACCAGTCGGAAGGGGTTTCTGTGGTCAAATCAGAAACAAGTTGACCATCCCACAGCATGGAGGAACAATACTGGAGCACATCAATTAAAATAAGAATCCATGAGTGCCTCATGGTACAGAAACAGGGATCCCAGAAAAGGGTAGTGCCTCTCTCCCCGCCACAAACGAACCCCAATTTATAACTTCAGAAGAAAGTCTAGAATCAGAATTCACATTTGTAACCGCCATCGAAACAAAAGGGATTTGAACGAGAATTATTGAAGTGTGACAAAACATAGGGTAAAAGATTGTTTGCAAACACGCTCTTCACACAGTCTCAGAATGTCAGGAAGGAGATCAGTCTGCAGTTACGAAAGGGAGAAGACAGTGGCACAGCTCCAGAACCCAGTGAGCGCCTGGCCTCCCCACTGAGTCCGAGAGCCGCCCTGCGCCTCCTACTGTCATTCGCTGAACAGAACACAACATAACCTGCGTTTTATCTAAATCTAATCGCGAAGAAGTTAACAAACTTCAAAGTGAGGAGTATTCTGCAAAAACAAACAAGCAAACAAACAAACAAAACAGCCTTTACCGCTCAAGGAAGGTTTACATCATAAAAGACGAAACGGAGCCGGGAAACCATCCTGGTGAAAGGAAGCTTAAGACACACAGCCTGGGACGCCAGGTCAGAGCTTGGGATTTACAAATAAGAGTTTAAAAAACAGGGCATTATTGGGATAATGAAAAAGTTCACACATGAGCTGTATACTACAGAAGAGCATTATATCGATGTTCAACTTTCTGAACCTGGCGATTCTGGCTTCACGATGTAAAAGAGTGTCCTGTTCTTGGGATACCCTTAAAGGTGAAGTATCGTGATTTGCACCTCCTCTCAAATGGTGCAGAAGACAGACACGTGATGGACGGATAGATGGATGAACAAATGTACCAAATGTCATGCATCTAGGTGAAGGATACACTGGTGTTCATTTCATTTACTTTCTCACTTTTATGTTACAGAAGTAAATTAAAAGCCAGAGAGGAGAAAGAAACCCGGAAAGTCTCTAGAACACAGGTATTGTTAAAGGTGAGGTATGGAACAGCTTGAGAGAGGACTATCGCTTGCAAAACCTCACAAGGAGAATATAGGCAGTCAGTCCCACGCCTCTGTCTAGCATAGTTACCTCTCAATCTAGGCAGACAACAGCCTTCTGGAGAGGTGAAACCAGACAGCTTTTTAACTTGGGGACCCAAGCATAGCTGGGAGAGGTAACCAGATTCTGAATAAATGGGGTTATGTGAAAAATGCCACACCACGCTCAGCTTCGAGGACGCCAGTAGCCAGTATGCAGGCTGGCATGCCTTCCAGGGACACTACTGGTGGACAACGAAGACCCACGGTAGCCCCTCCGGTCTCTCTGCAGGAGGGCCCAGAGGACGACACGCTCTAACCCACAGACAGCTTCCAAACTGCATCCAGTGCCTCAAGAGACCACAGCAGAACAAAATCTAGACAGGGAACTTCAAAGAAACAGAGACACAAGATGCCGAGAAGAGGAACCCTCCCAATGCCCTAACATTAACCTTCCCAGGAAGCTACCGGTGATGTGGCCTGGCACGGTAAGGAAGTCAACCGGGGCACGAAGATGCGGAGCCTGGACAACGTGGGTCCCACACAACAGCTGGCAGCCAGCCTCGAAAGCACTCCGTCCGGTCAGAGGGGCCCGGGGGGAGCAGAGGAAACCGCCAAGAAAATAAGAAACTGGACCAACTATTTGAGACACGAGGTCACTCTGAACAAGTGAACACTGGTGGGTGTCTGGCACATCTTATGGAGTATTTGGAGAAAAGAATTAAACAGAGACAGGCAAAAATCTACAAAATTTCAAAAGAAGACAATCACCAACTCCAGGTAAAACAAACGGTTGTATAAGAAAGAGAATGTACTGGTAATACAACACTAGGTCCTTTAAAGAATAAAAGTTATATAGTCATCGTGATATGAACACTGATTATCAATTTACCTTTAGATTCTTAAGTAGCTACACTGAGAGAATGCGGAAGGGCATGTGAAGTTAATATAAGAAAAGCTAAGTTTTCATTATTTATCTTACCAGCAAGACAAAAGATAAAGTCCAAAATTAGTAAGTCAGGACACAGCATCACAAGTGCATTGTTTGGAAACTAAATAAACACCAAAGAAACAAGGAAGAGGGTCTCAAAGGCCTGCTCTGGGAACGGGGAAGTGGAAGTGGCAGGAGACACACAGTCACAGGTGACCAGCATTTTCACTGCACTAGAGGGCGGAAGAGCGTGTGTGCGTAGGTGTGCTCACTGTGAGAGCTGTCTCATTTCACTTCGTACAGTATGAACATGATTACCTCCAAAAAGTGACCTTAACTTATAGAAACAAAACTATGATGAAGAGTACAGGCAGGGGCAGGGCAGAAATCAACCCCTCAGTCCCGCCTTTCCTGAGCCCCACCTGTGAGTCCAGCACTTACTGGCTTGTGACTCTGGGCAAGTTTCCCACCTGCTAATATCTTAGTTTTCTCCTCTGTACAACGGGTATGATAATAACACACACCTCATTCATAGCATGCAGCACAGAGAAAACGCTCAATCAAGCAAACTATTAAACTATTATGAGTAGGGCCTGGGGCTCATCACTGTGGGACGACAGGCACAGGAGACAGCCCCTGCCTTTCAGGACCCCGGGGAAGGTGGCAATAAATGGGTGATCACGACTCGAGGCCCTAAATGGGGAAAGGCATATGGGGCTGGGAGATGAGTTCACGTACCTCACTTCCACTCAGTACCCCACAGGAAAAGGCCAGCATTTCCAAAGTAAACTCAGAAAACACTAGTCCCAGTAAACATTCCTTACAAAGAAGTTTTGTGGTCAAATCAGCCTGGGAAACTATTAGTTATACATCCTTTGGGAGAGTGGCCGCTCATATTAGCATATTTATAGCTCTAAGCTTCCTACAGCAAAGAAAAATGATTTATCTTTGTTTCTCCCAAGCAAATGTGACCGGAGAACACTTTTTTCTTCCAGAGACCCACGTGCCACAAAGCTGGGCCTCCACCGATACACATCCCAGGAGCCTTGGCCAGCAATCGTGAAATGGTCAAGCTGGAGAAATCTCTCCCCTACCCCTCCCAGCTCAGAGCCTTTTCCATGCCCTTTTCAGCTCCCCGATTATTGCAGCCACTTGAAAAGTTTCCAGATTTTTAGAGCAGTGAAACTATTATTTAATAGAAGCTCCCCTAACCACGTTATTTTTGTAAAAAGGATTCTAATGTGCTGATGAGATCTCTCTATACGTTTAGAAAATGAGCATGTAGTTGATTTCAAATCATTCAGAGTCAAGGAAAAGCTCCAATGAAGTTTCTAGAACAAAGATAAAATCAGTAAGCAATTCTTGACTCTCGTGTCTAGAAGAAAAAGAGTATGAATCGTGGGTAATTTATGAAATGGGATGTGCTATAGCTTCTAAAGTATAAAGTATCTTAAGACCACCGTGAAAATACTTGAAAAAGAGAGCAGCATGTGGGATCCACAGCAACATTTCCTGTTTTAGAATATGCATGACTTAGATCATTTCACATCCACTTGATTCTCGTGCCACTGGAGGAACCTCAGTCCTGAAGTGTTCTGAGGAAGAGCAGCCGGAGAACCAGTGCTATCTATCTCCTTGAAAACGAACCTGCTGCAGCAAGGGGACAGACGAGGAGTTCTGGAAGCACTGGACAGCGAGATGGTCCACCACCTGCCTTTTAAAAACTGGATGAGAGGCCGCCCCCCTCCGAGTCACTGATGGAAACCTGGTGGACTACTGCATGGAACTTCAGTTGGCAGATGCCATACACATTATTTTTCTCACGACCTCTGAGGACGTTATTTCTGCGATACATCAGCTGGGAGAGAGAAGATGAGATCTGAGGCTGACTGAGCGCCACCATCAGGGACCAGGGACAGCACTCCTCCTGGTCTCTCATTTCATTGTAACGGCAACCCAGTGACTTACCGTATTTTGCGTACCCACGTTTTTGGCCCAAACTTTCAGGAAAAAAATCTTTCATTTTAATTTTTTAATTCAATTATTTATCTATATCTAGAAACAAAACTGATTATTGTATCCTAGAGTATTATTTTGCATACAGATATTGTCATTGCTTTCTAGAGTTACAATTTTAATGTATGAGCATTAATAAAAGAATTAAAGACATTCATATAGATACAGCATCAGTACTACCTATGTATAATGTGCTTCCTTATTTTTCTCTCAAAAGTTTGGGCAAAAAAGTGAGCATCAAGCATGGCAAAATATGGTAGGTTTCAGTATCTCCATTTTAAGAGTAAAGCAATGCCAAGTTAATAGCTCGTCCAGAGGCACCGGGGTCCCTGCCCCGTGACGAGTCCCCAAACTGTGTGCTGAACTGACTCATGAAGGTGACACTAACCTGGGAAACACATAACCTGCCAACTTTGAAATTCTACGTACCAGTTCAAGGACAAATAATAAACACGCAACCTAAATACAGTCTATTTATTGGCTTCTACTTTTGAAAGGAAATAAGGTTTTTGTTAAACATCACTCTATTTACCCCCAAATGTAAGCTTTTAACAACAGAGCCTTGTCATAACAACTTAAGATAGCAAAGAATCAAGTCAAAAGCCAACTAATGATAATATAGCTAACACGCCAGCTGCTATAATGTTAGTGTGTACAAAGTGGTACTGAGACACGGGAGGGAACGTTCAACCCTGCCTGGAAGAACCCTAAAAAAACAAAAACAAAAAACGCCACAGAGAAGATACCCACCGAGGCGTCTTTGGGAAGGTTCAAGGGAAAAGGCATTTCAAGCAAAGAGCGTGTGGTGCAAAGACAGAGCAAGGCAACGATCACTTTATTTCAGCCTCACCACAAGCCAGTGCGGTGGTGCCCCTATTCCTCACTTTTTACAGATGGGGAACAAGCACGGAGACGTTAAATGACGCACACAGCCGGTGGACAGTGGAGTTCCGCGTATCACCAAACAGCAAATACAACAGACCATGTTTTGGGATGTGTATTGTATGGGACGCCGCAGACAGGCCTGTGCCATCAATTCCCCAACGAGCGCACCATTGGATGCTGAGCCCAACGGTCCAGTGTTACTGATTAAATTCCTGCTCTGTCCTCGGCACTTGCCACATAACCTTACTTAACCGTCACAACAATAACCTCTGCAGTAGCAATTCTCACAACAGTCACTTTACAACGAGGAAATTAAGGCTAAGAGGAGGTACGAAATTTGCCTGAGGTCACACAGCCAATAAATGCCAGAGTCAGGACTTGCAATCCAGCCTGACTAATCACTAGGCTATCCTGCTATTTCGTTAAACCCTGTGAGGTCGTTTCGTATCTCGTATCTGAAAGCATTTGTTGCCCAAATTCAGCCAATACCTCTATGTGTTTTAGAACAAGACCGGTTATACCTAGGAAACGTTACTACATTCATACCAAAATCATTTACCCTGAGTGCCCATTTACATAGAAAATGTTTTAAATTGTTCCATTAAAAAAACAAAACAAAACTGTAGTCCTGAGGGAGCAATGCAGTCGCATTCGAAATGTATTATTCAGATTTAGAACGTTAAGCGTTTCGTGACTGAAGATTTTTAAAGAGCTGAAAGAAACACCTCCTGAAAGAGGACCAGATGACCGAAGTTCTCAGCACACAGAGTGGGAATGAGGTGTCCAAGCGAAACGGACCACAGATAAAGGAACCCTCTGCCGGCTGAGCACAGAGGTCATTTCCAAGTCTAGACCCTGCATGGCTGTGCCCCGGAGTCGCCCCTGAAGCGCTGTGCTCTGACTTCAGGGGGTAAAGCAACTGTGCTGCCCCACATTACACGGTTTTCCTCAGTCCTCTGCAACACTCAGAAGCCCCCAAGAAAACGAGCCTTCTCTGTTCTCACAAAACGTCCCCCCCTCGAGAAACGCAATGGGTGTCGTGTTGAATGTGGGCCTGTCGGCCCCTTGTGCCCATTACAACTACCTCGAGCACAGAAGACTTTGGCTCAAAATACAGATGCAACCTGGAAATGACCTATGAAAGTTAAAGATAAAATTGCTTATGGTTCTAAATAAGTAAAAAGTGTTCTAATCAATAAATAATCCAAAGGTCACATGGCTTTTGCCTTCTTGCCAATGCAGGGCTGCACTGTCACAGCTCTCTCCTCAGCTGAGAGGAAGTGTCCTCTGTCTCCCCGTTTCTATCCCCCAAATTCTGCCAAGGGTGTTCTCCTGTATTTTCCCCTTTTGGAAATACAAAACGTTTAAGTATCCTCCTTTTTTTAAGTTAAAAATACAAGATAATATTTTTAATCCTCACCTAAGGATGTTTTATTGATTTTAAAGAGAGAGAGAGATAAAAACATTGATTGGTTGCCTCCTGTATGCACTGGGGATTGAGCCTGTAGCCTAGGCATGTGCCCTGATGGGGAATCAAACCCGCAACCTTTTCGTGTATGGGACGATGTTCCACCAACTGAGCCATGCAGCCCGGACGAGAGAAATTTTTAAAAATAATGAACACCCAGATAGTTACCACCCCAAATTGGCAATTGTTGAAATTTAGTCATCAACTTTTCTATAGAAGGAATTAAAACTTTCGGGTAAAGGTGATGCATTCATGGTGTCCATACCCAGAGGAACACAAGCTCGTGAACTTGATGTCCAACTTTCCGGTGTATTTAAAACACTTTTACATATGTGGATGAATGCTCAGATGATGTTTGGTGTTTTTAGGTGCAAAATAACAATTGAACTAAATTGCATCATAATGCATATTGTTCTGCAACTGTGTCTAATGTCTCTCTTGATGTTCCCAGTATCTGGTATGAGCTCTCGACGTGGTAGATATTAGATACATATTTACCGAGTGAATGAAGGGTAGGCTTATAATAGGGCAGTTCCATTATTTGCTGAGCACACAAATTCTTCCAAACGTTCTTTACTAGCAGACATCTTGGTGCCTAATTGCGAATAAAGAACTTATACTTAAATGACTTTTTTATGCATTCTAAGGGCATGTTCAAGATGCTCAACATCACTAATCATCAGGGAAATGCAGATCAAACCCCAATGGGATATCACCCCACACCTGTCGGAATGTGGGGATAAGAGGTGAGTCCTGATGAGCATGTGGCAAAAAGAGCGCCCTCGTGTACTGTTGGTGGGAATGTGGTGCAGCCACTGTGGAAAGCAGTGTGGGGGCTCCCCAAACAATAAAAAATAAAACCACCATATGATCCAGCAATCCCACCTCTAGGTATCTGTCGGAGGAAAACAAAAACACTAATTTAGAAAGGTATCTGTACCTCATTTCACTGCAGCATTATTTATGATGGCCACAATCTGGAGACAGTCTAAGTGACCCATCAGTGAATGCAGGAATAAAGAAAATACAATACATATGTGTTATTCAGCCATCAAAAATAATTAAATACTGCCATTTGTGACAACACGGATGGATCCTGAGGACATTTTGCTAAGAGAAAAAAGTCACAGAGAAAGACAAATGGGATATGATCTCACTCATCTGTGAAATCTGAAAAGCCAAGCAAAGGAAACCAAGCTCAAAGATATGGAGAACAGAGCAAGGGACTAGAGGTGGACGAAATGGTGGAAGGGGTCACACTTCCAGTAATAAAATAAACAAGTCACGGGGAAGGTAATGCACAGCGTGGTGATGACAGTTTACCGTATTGCATATCTGAACGTTGCTAAGAGATCCTTTTGCAAAGTATGCCCACAGCAAATCACGTTGTACACCTGAAACTAATATAATGTGAACGTCAATTACACTTTCAAATAAATAAATGAATTTTAAAAATTAGAAAAACAAATGCATGTTCAGCAACTAGCTGGTGAGGAATGAGATCATCTTAAGTGAGCACGCACTCGAGTCTGGAGGACTCACGAGTTAGTGCCACGTGCACTATTCCGGCTGCACGCTGGTGCTCGATGGCCCATTTGTGGAGGGCCAGGGAGGACCTGTCCTCACTACGCACAGCCTGGCCAAGACTTGACAATCGGGATGGACTCTCACATGACTACTGCTTTTCTCTGGTTTAATATTGCCAGCTATTCTTTAATGCCTTCCTCCCGTTCCTAGGAGGGTTTCGTTCTCCCCTCCATATACACTCTACAAGAGCATGTAGGACACTAAAAACAAAACGGAATTGTCTGTCTTCTGTCCACCAAACCAGGGGTTTCTCGAGGGCAGCAGTGGCATCGTGGAAGGCAGAGCGCTCAGCTCCATGCTCAGGAGAAGCTGCAGTCGAGTGAGTCTCTAGGGGTAGACTTTTACAATATCATAAAACTCAAGAATGATTCTGCGCTTCCATTTCTCCTCATTTGCTTTAAATTCTTGATTGTTTTATTTCTCTACACTTTTATTTTAAAAACACTTTCAGTGTGAAGAATTCCAAACATCCAGACGTTGGAAGTACGGTACACTGAGGGCCCCATACCCATCACCCAACTCTGGTAATGGACACATTTCATCCCTCTCCATGGAAACAAAACCTGGGAATCAGAGATGATGTGTTACAGGTGTGATTTAATTCAAGAAAAACGATACAAGTTCACATGCAAAGAAGAGTCCTCGGCCCTACATCAAAATAGCTTTTCAGTTAAAATATTTTTTAAGATTTTTTAATTTACTTTTAGAGAGAACGGAAGGGAGGGAGAAAGAGAGGGAGAGAAACCTCACTGTGCAAGAGAAACATCAATCAGTTGCCTCTCGCACACCGCCAACTGGGGACCTGGCCCGCAACCCAGGCATGTGCCCTGACCAGGAATTGAACCGGTGACCCTTTCATTCTCAGGCCAGCACTCAATCCACTGAGCCACACCATCCAGGGCTAAAATAAAATATTTTAAATCTCTAAGAAAAGATGACTCCCTGCTTTAGCTAAGTTTATCAATTGAACAACTAGCGGCTGGCCCTGTCCGTGAAGAGAGTGTTCCGCATTATCGACTTGGCCGACCAGCATCATTGTCCCGTAATATCCTGTACCAACAATTGATGCTAGTGAAGTGACTAAATACGTTTAATGATGAGAGTTCATTATTCTCTTCCAGCCTAAACTTTCATCTGGAATAATGAGTTGCATTAAATTTGGAATCTCATAGTTTCTTTTGTATGTCATTCTGAAAGCTGAATGCATCACAGAGTTTTTTTTTCTAGAAGTTTTTTTCTACAAGCTCAAACTCACTGCTGCCAGAAACGGGATTCATAGCCCCCACAAATTAGATGAACTGATGAGTGATGCTCATCAAAAGACAAAGAAAGAGGCCTATTTCTTTAGGAAATAAAAATATATGACTAAGGCAGTAATAATAACTAATTTCAGGTCTATAAGAACTGCTTTCAAAAGTTAACTATTTAGCCCTGGCCGGGTGTTCAGCTGGTTAGAGCATCATCCCAATGCACCAGGGTCACAGGTTCGATCCCCAGTCAGGGCACACACAAGAATCAACCAGTAAATGCATCAATAATTGGAACAAGTCGATGTCTCTCTCTCTCTTTCTTTTTTCCTCTCCCTTTTCCTCTCTCTCTAAAGTCAGTAAGAAATATTTTTTTTAAAGTTAACTATTTAAAAAGTGTTTTTAGAAAACCACATGATGGAGAAAGTTCTAGTCCTCTGTCCCGCCATTCACAGCTAAACCAACCCTGCAGTTCCCCCAACACCTGGGCCGCCGTTTCCCTCACGTTAAAACAGGAGCTGGCCCATGTTGCACAATGAAGAGCTTCTGCCCCTCTTTTTGGAATGCCTAAAAAGTTAATATCCAAATGTAAATTATGCAAGATGGATTTTTTTGAAGGGGAGAAATATAATTGACGGGGTGCTGGAGGAGCAGAGGGGTGTGTGTGTGGGTCACAAAAACAAACAGTGGAGTGGTAAGCATCTCCTCGGCTTGTGCTTGGAGGAATCGGAAGCCTCTCGGTGACCCGTCACTAGGATCTAACAAACTGAACCCGGCCTGATGGAGTGAGTCGTGAGTGTTCTATTTGCAATGATCTACCTCTTTCGTTGCTGGTTTGTTTGTTTTTTTCAAGCAGGAAGCTTTGCACATATGTATATCACAAATAGGTGAGAAGTGCATTTTACAGACATCTAACCTACAAGGAAATTAGCCAATAGATCAATCAGTGGTAATTGCATTGTGCCCTTGCTGACACATCTACTCCCAGTGTCAAAGTTTATTTGACTGTTGGCTGCTGATCTGTTAACATCAAAATCACATTGATTAGACCAAATCAGAGTCCTGTGCTGTTTACACATCAGGCATGAAGAATAGCTAATTACTTACTAATCCTTGAGGGCTTTTAACACTTTTCATGCACCGAATATCCCTGAGGACCATACATATTTTTCAATGGGTTGAGGACAGATCCTTCAACGCGTGTGCAAGCTAATGACAGAAGAGCCATGCTGGTTTCCACGCAGGACAATTAGACAATGGCAGCAAGGGAATCATTGTCTTGTCCTAGACGTCTCGCTTTCCCTCTCTGGCCCAAGTTGACAATCAAATATTCACAATCTACTGATTGGATATTTCATCCCCGTGTGCCTTCTAGTGGAGCTTTTTAATCCATAAAACATCAACCTAATAATAATATTAACTCAGCCCTGGCCAGTGTGGCTCAGGTAGTTGGAGCATTGTCCCGTAACCAAAGGTTGAGGGTTCCATCCCTGGTCAGGGCACATACCTAGGTTGCAGGTTCGATTCCCCAGTCCAGGAACATACAGGAGACAACCGATCAGTGGTTCTCTCTCACATCAATGTCTCTCTGTCTCCCTTCCTCTCTCCATTCCTCCCCCTCTGAGAGTGGTGAAAAACATGTCCTCGGGTGAGGAAGATAATAGTAATAATAGTACTAGTTGCATTTGCTGATGACTTTACTATGTGACGGGCAATGTCCTAAGCACCTTAAGTGTATCATATGATCTCCATCTTGCTTATCACCACATGCTCAGTCTACTTAGTAGGCCAAAGTCCCCAATGCACAAACATTGGGGTGCTCAAGAAATACTTTTTGAAACAACAAAAGCACGGAAGATAACCAGAAGGCTGGGTGAGAATGATTATTATGACCATATTACTAAAGACTCTATTGGTACCTTGAACCCATAATTCAGTACAGTCACCTAAAAAAGCAATTAACTTGGTTCACGAAAAGATGAACTAAAGATGATCTAATGTTTGTTTACTAACTCATCCTCCCTATCTCTGGCCTGTGTGGAAAAGAGCTAGATCAGAGCTTATTCCATGAAAAGCGGGCTGGTCAGCCATACCAGATGAACAAACGCAGCAAGCTTCGTGCTCCTGGAATGTTTTATCTGTTAGCAGGAACGGAAAGTCATCTCTCCGACATGGTACTCACCAACGAGCATTTATGGAACAATTATCTTATGCAGGAATGATGAAACAAAATTTTTAAACAAACAGGGTTAGAAATTTAAAAGAAGCAACAAGTTTAGAATAAAATGTTATGTGTAAATCACTTAGGATAACGAGGACGAGGAAACTCTTAAGAACAGAGAGCCAGACTTCTACACAGCTGATCAGGGAGTCAATTTAGTCCAACCAAGTCAGAAAGCATGCCTGAGTCCATCAACCATCACGCCCACAACCCACTCGGGTGATCGTGGCTCCAGATGCGATTGTGCTGCATTCCTGGTGAGGGCCACATCCCCAAGGAGCTGGCCTCTGGGTGATCGCTGTGATGAAGGGCAGTGTTGTGTACAAATCGGGGTGGGACGTGAATCCAGGAGCAGTGTCCAACCCCTTCCCAGGCTTGAGACGCTGTGCCCAGCATGCGCCCACATCTCTGCAGCACTGGAGCTACTGCAGAAGAGGACGTCATTTAAATCATTTGGACCCGACTAATGACTGATTAGTAAGCACAACAGCAGAAGGTTTGTGGGG
Source organism: Tonatia bakeri (assembly GCA_004024845.1). Taxonomy (NCBI): domain Eukaryota; kingdom Metazoa; phylum Chordata; class Mammalia; order Chiroptera; family Phyllostomidae; genus Tonatia; species Tonatia bakeri. Next base: position 189,594 of record PVIA01001827.1, read on the forward strand.
ATTTGTTGCAATTCTTTTTGTTTTTCTTTTCTTTTCTTTTTTTTGCCTTAGGAATGCCATGAAAAACTTACTGAGGCATGAAAGGGACCCTGAATCCACAAAGTCAGGGAACTAGTGGTTGATTGCAAGGGGCACCTTGATTTCAGAAATGACAAAAATGTCCATCTTCAATACGGGAATGCTGTGATTGTGATCTCCTGTGACACATCTGTCACACTGTTCAGGCTTCTCAGGAATGGAACCTCTCCTCACCATGTCATTTTGCATATGAGGAAGTTGAGAGGCAGAGCTGTTCAGAAACACGCCCCAGGAGAACACCGGACCCGAACTCCAACCCAGGGCTGTCCACTCCAAAGCTGGCCGTCTTCACCCCACCAGAGCTCACACTCCTCTGCAACCACTATCACCCCTGAGATACAACACTCAAGAGATGCTCAGTAATTATTTAAAAAAAAACAAACACAACTGTTACGACCTGTGGTGGATGACGTGGTGGCCCCTAAAAGGATCTGTCAAGTCCTAACCCCCAGAACCAGTGGATGGGATCTTATTTTGAAAAGAGTCCTTGCAGACTAAGGATCTTGAGATGAGAAGATCATCCTGGACTTGCCGTGTGAACCACAAACCCAGGGACAAGTGTCCTGGGGCAGACAGAAGAGAAGATGCACACAGAGGAGGCCGTGTGAAGACAGGTGGAGACCAGAGGGATGCAGCCACAAGCCAAGGCACGCCTGGGGCCACCAGAAGCCACTAGAGGCAGGAAGGATTCACCGGATGGCCTTCGGAGGGGGTATGACCCTGCTCACACCTTGATTTTGGACTTTCTGGCCTCCAAAACTTGAAGAGAATAAAGTGGCTTCATACTGACTTCTGTGGTTGTAAGAACTACTTTATGGTACTTTGCTAGAGCAGCACTAGGAAACTAATCTGTAGGTCCAAGCCACCAAATAATTAAGCTTGTTATAAACCACTTAAAAATCCATATTACTGTTAGCTTTTATAAGCCCAGAATTTGAAAACAAACTTCTACCCAGTGCATACCCAGGAGCTGACTCTTTTCATCAGTGTCATCACACAGCTCTCATTTTTAAAATGATGCATTTAAAGAAAAATATTTATAATTAGTAGCCTATCAAAAGTCCAGTACTTTTCATCAGAGCTGATACAATATAATGAGTGATATTACAACCTGAGGGCGAGAAAATCTAAAATGCATTTCAAAACAAACACCCTAAATTTAGGCAGAATGTCATCTCCAAGGCGATGGTGAATTATGGAAACCAAAGTCATCACGCAGAAGCCACGGCATTTGAAAGAACAAGCTCTGGGAGTAAAATAGATGCTTACCATCAGCAAATTGGTGGGAAAATAATGCGAAAGAAAACTATCATTTGAAAAGAACAGAAGAAGTGGTGGGAACCCTCTACATCACAACAAACCACAGGGCGAGGGCATCCCCTGAAAACTGGAAAAAGGAATGCTTGTAAGACGAGGTATAGTCAACACCCCTGCAGTAACTGTGCATGGTGTCAGGTGGGAACTGCACTTCTCGGGGGGGTCATTTCATAAGTTATATAAATGTCTAACCACTATGCTGTACTCCTGAAACTAATGCAATACTGAATGTCAACTATAATTGAACAAAGAATTTTTTAATGTGCTTATACACCAAACGGGCGCTTATTTCCTCAACTGCAGAGGGAGTTGCTGTACTAGTGCTTCTCACACCACCCGTGGCAAAGGACACTTGTGTAAAATATAATAAAAATGGATGACTGGGGGATCGATGAAGTGAAAAACATCAAAAGCAAGCCTCCATTTTTCACTCTCCAAATTTTTATTATATGTAGAATAAATTACAATTTGATAAATAAAGTCAGAACAAATAAAACACAGGAAAAAAGGAAAGACTAACATTACACCCTGTTCACTGAAAGTGTATCCGTGGCCAGTTCATTTACAAAAATGCTATTGTACTCATAATTCTTTGTCTTCTGTAATTATAATGAAACAAAACTTATGGGAGAAATAGTAATCCGTGTATTAAATGTCTATGCTCACAACCTGGACAAACTAAGTATATCAATAAAGTTTTTAATGTGACAAACAGGAGTGTTTCATGCTTGTTAATTTACTCATTTAACCCAGGCAGGGAGGGGGTACAACGTTGTTTGCAGGGACAATGTGTATCTACAATGTGCAGTGTTTTATTTTAGTAACCGTCATGTTTGCAAAACCAGTCTCACAAAAGCTATGTTAACCAGGATGGAAGAAGATGTTGAAGCAATTTCAGCAAGCTTGCAATATTTTTTTTTCTAACTTTTACTCAAAATAGAGCCAGGGACACTCTATTTTCAAAATTCATTTTCAATCTTTCATCAGTAGTCAATGCCGACACAATTTATCCAGATAAGTCAGAACTGAGTTTGAGTCATCTACTGATGAAATACATGGTGTCCAGATTCCACAGCCTTTGGGGTTACAGAAAGAAATCTGAAAAGGGGCGTGTCCTGATGACGTCCCACAACCCCAGCTCACCCGTACCCGGCGTGGACCCGGTAAGAGTGTCCACTAACACCGTGCATAGACACGGCTCAAACACCGAACTGCTAGCAGCTTTTAGGTGACTCCTTCCACATTCTTCACTATTTTCAAGGACTAGATTGAGGTATGTTAACATACAAAGGCTGCACATATTAATGTATACACCTTGATGACTTGGGCCTTAAGTATATACTCATGAAACAGAATATTATGTGTAGTTAACAACACTGTTGTTGCAGCTCAAAATTCGCCAGTAGGATAGACCCGACGTTGTGTTTCTACATTCCCCTGCTCCCCTCCACAAATAATAACAAATAAAGAGGGCCAGAGGGGATGGGTGTTGTTATATTTTTATAACTTTGATTTCAAGTCTATAGGCAGGGAAGTCACAAACTAAGGAGTAAAAACTTAGGTATGTGGCAAGAGGCAAGATTAGGTTTCAGATGTGACCTTGATAACCCCATTTCTAGCTCTGCCTCCAAAGGAAGACTATTTCTTTTTATTCTGTTTCAGCTTTCTTGCGGGGTAATTGACATACATACTCTCGGTTTTTGGACGAAGTCCCCAGGGACCTGCCCACCAGCCCTGAGTAGCTTTCAGCCCAGCGCTGACATCCCTAAGCAAGTACCACAGCTTTCCCCGTCAGGGGAGGGGCTGTGGCTTCCTGTGTTGAAAGTAAGACAAGGAGCCCCTTCTCCCCACTGGAAACTCTCGCCTTCAATCAGAGGAAGAGTTTATTACAGCCTCTCAAGAAAGCTATGTCTAAATGGGGAACTGAAATGAATGAGGAGCATTCTGGATTAATAATTTTTCTTAAATGACAGGTTTTTATCTCAGCTGAAGCATCCCACAGGTTAAATAGTGTCAACATATTTGGGATTTTCCTTGTATGTGCTCGACTTTCTCTTAGGCAGAGCATGTTTCAGAGAAGAAAAGGGCCAACGGCTGTCCATCAGACGGAATCAAGTTCACCATGGTCCCCTGCAAGGAGGTTTCAACTGTGCATGAAAGTGGCCACGGGCTGCTCTGGGTGCACAGAAACACACGTACACACTCACTCAAGATGCTGCAGTCATGATTTCCCTCCTCACTCGTGATGCCCACTTCAAAGTTTTTGAAAAGTAATAACATAGCCCCGATCGGTGCGGTTTGGTTGGACATCATCCGCAAAGAAAAGAGCCAGGGCACGTGCCTGGGTGGCGGGTTAGGTCCCAGTCAGGGCACGCACAACGGATTGATGTCTCTCTCGCATATCGACGTTTCTGTCCCTCCCTCTCTCCCTCCCTCCCCCCTCTCTAAAAATAAATAAATAAAATCTCTAAAACATAATGAATAGTATAATGCTTTCGTAAAGAGAAGTCATAACGCATAAAAGTGTCAGTCCTCTGGCCACATTACATCTCCCAAGGTTGTGAGAATGGCTCATGCTTACACAGCTCCTGCAGTTGTTGGTTATAATGGGCACAGGCGACAGCGCTCACAAGACTCGTCAGTGGTTCCAAGAGATACAACTGCACGACGTGATGGCGTAAGACAAACTGCCACGCAGCCCACGGCCGTCCACCCCGCACCTCCAGCAGTATGAGTGGGCTGGTAATTCTGAGCATTAGAGGCAGACACACTTCTTCTTTAAGTAAACTTATTTCATGTTAAGTGCGCTCAGAAAGGTCCTTATTTCTCATAATCTAGTTTTCCCACTCGTGGTCTTCAGACACAGTTTTGCCTTCAAAACATCACATATAATCACAATTTCAACGCTTTGGTCCAGAGTTTCCATTTTTGAGCAACTTTCTTATACCAAAAGAAATCAGCAGGCCTTAAAACCAAGTCAAACAATTCATTACAATACAGCATAACCATTTATTTCATAAATTCACCATCCACTGTGAAAGAAAAAAATATGCAAAACCCTTCCCAGAGAAACATAAAGTGTCAGACACTGGTCAACAGCGCTATGACAAAGAGCCGTGCTGGGGTTCATCAGAATGAGTGGAATCAGGTGGGCGTTTTATACTCGGACGCTTCAGCAGGACAGACGGACAGGCAAGAAATGTTCACAGACACAGTGCCGGGGGAATGCAGGAGGAAGGGCAGCCTTTGCCAAGGCCAAGGCCAAGGGGAAGGTGGCAGGAGTCCTCACGTTTCCAACCTCCTAACAATTGGCTGCCCTGAGGGAGCTGGATGGGAGGGGCGAGGATTTCAGGTTCAATCTCATTGACAAGTGTATTGTTTGAAATTCTTACAACAAACTAAATCTCTTATAATTTTTTTAAAAAAACAACTTTTTTTCCTCTGAGGAAAGTCCTGATGTGTACATCCAAATCTGAAATGCAGAGGGTTCATGTCAATGAAAATTCAAGATGCTTCCAGGTCCATAAAGTATCGTATATCAGGTTTTCTATCTTAAAAATGAAGAACCTAGAAAAAGTGTCACCTAATGATTAGTGTTGCATTCCCCTCCTGGAAATGCCAAGGCCATCATCATAAACCTCCGTAGCAGAGGCGGGCGGAGGGAACCGACAGTTCTAAAGTCTGTCCTGTGTCCCCCGCACAATGTCAGCTACTGTAATCTATGACCAGCTCGTTAGTCCACACAACAACCCTGCACATGAGGCACAGGTAGTGTGCGGTGGGTGAAGAAAGAGGCTCAGACTTTAAAAGGGTTCTTCCAACCCACCCAAGTCCCAAGGGCCAGGGCCCGAGTTCAGCTTGGTTTGATTGCCCTGAGCCGCCAAACCGCCCTGCCCACCGCCCTGCCCTCTGCCCTGCCTCGGACCACTCACCTCACTTTTTGTCTCTCTCCTCTCAGTTTTCCTATTTTTTCTGCAGCAGGGAGACAAACTCATTCACCCTGACCATTCTCTCAGGAGCTGATCCCCAAACGCTACATTTCGGGCCTCAGGGAAAGATGACCCTACAGATGAACTTGAAATTGCTTCTTTTCACCTTCGTCTTCTTCTCTCTCTGCAGGGTGACACCAGTTAGAGACGTTTTGAACATCTGTGAGGCCATCTTGCTGGCCACAGCACTGAGGAAAGTGCCTCTGGACCCCGCAGGGACGGCTCCAGGACGCTGCGGGTGCTGCAGGGCACAGGGCGGACCCAGCGTGTGTGCACTTGCTTCCCGGTGCCCCCGTGAGCATCTGCTTTGGGAAGGACTGATCCGGAATCACTCTCGCTCAGGTCAGAATTCCATTCCACGTGTGACCACAAGCCTGTTTTGCCCGGCTTTGAGAAACACTGCATTTTCCAGGATCACAGCTTCGCAGGGAACAAACTTCTCTGTGTTGAAATGTTACCTGGAGTGGGTCCTCATTTCGGCAGGTCGTGTCACCGATGGCGATGGTGGCTCCTGTCGGGGCTCCCCATGCAGCACGGCTGGAGCAGCTGCGTCTGCACCTGGTGGTGACACCCGGACAGGTGCAGGTCTCTGGCCACCCCCGTCTCCTCATGAAGCCCTACCTCGCACATGCTACTAAAATGCACATTCCTTTATGATAAGTTACATTCTTCTTCATTCCCACTTGTTTCACAACCAGGTAACACATGGATTTTTTTTTTTGAAATTAGGTGTGCAGGCCAGAGTACATTTCTGGGTGGGAAAGGAAGCCTTCCCAGGGTATCTGTTCTTGAAAACAAACAGGAGGCCTGCTGAGGCCAAGGGGGCTGAAAAGTACAGCTCTAAATTGAGGTGCTGTTGAATAAAAGAATTTGAATACTGCATTTGTTTTAATGAACTAATTGCCAATTGCTGTGGAACTACGTAAATCAGTAAAGGAGACAGAAATAAAAGGCAGGCTATATAAGAAATAAAAGATCATTACATCATTACATCACATGCTTGAATAACGCTTTTCCTTATGTAAGAGAAGGGGGTTGGGGCGGCCCACGCAGGAGAGGGGAGCAGATCCTTCAGTTAACGGTCACAGTTGTATTTCAATGTCTACACGGGCTGGAATCCGGTTTGGCTTTCTCCTCGCTCCCAGCACTGTGTCCTCTTTCCGCGAGCTCCGGAACACCCTGCCCTCAGGTGACTGCCTTCCTTTTATTCTCCCTCCGTCCATTTTCCCATTTATTTACTTTTTAAAACTATATCACGTTTTAAATATCTGTGTAAGACATCTCGAATCCTTCGTGGGGGGAGGAGGAGGAGGTGTCGTACAAACAAATAACAAACGCTTTGCCAGACATAAGATAGCACAAGTCTAACGACAGTATTCAATGGAAGCCGTTATAAATCCCAAGTCGGGCACCATGTGTTATGAATGAAAACTCCCCCGTTTTTTGTGCAGATTTTTAGGTAGTTACTTTAATTTCAATAAGATTAAATACTGAAGGAAAGTTGTTCCAAATGATGTCTTTCGAGAAACCTACAGTATCGGTTTTCAAATTAGTCATTTAAAATACGATGGGCTTGATTGGGAGTAAAGGGGAAAAAACTGTACTTGAACAATCATTAAAATAAAATTGAAAAAAATAAAATAAAATAGTTGGGGAAAGCTGTGCTCTTTGTATTTGTCCACAAATTCAAATACATGTGGAAAGATCCAGATAAGCTGGACCCAGCTAATCTGCTGCTGAAATTATCCAGGAGCTTAAGGAGAAACCTCAACCGGTGCACCTGAGAGATGTGAATGACGAACAATGTAAACATTAACCAGGAAAGCGTTCAGAAAGCACTGTCATAGTTGTCACTTTTTTCATTGTCATTTAGAGTGTCGATCTGCCTCTTGCCACCTCCATGTGTCTGTGCTAAGGCTCCATGGGAACATACAGGCAAGCTCTTTAGAAGAAGAACTTTCTAAATACGAGGTATGTCTGAAGCCGTATTCTGCAGGAGGCTATAAATATTGTTCAAGGGAGGAGGTCTCGTGTGGGACGTTTCTTTAGTTCGAAGGCTGCAGACACCCACATGTTCTCCAGTTCTGACAGGCAGCTGGGAGACACCGGCTGTAGGAAGCTGGGTTCCCCATGTCACTGCTAAGTTCACGTTGCTGCAAGAGGAGCAGCTACCCTGCTTTCCACAAGGCTCAAAACAGTAACTAGGTTATTCAAGACTGACGTGATCCCTCGAGTGAAACAAAGCAAATCTCTGCACTTAAGGTCTTTATGGGGAATTAAATCCATAAGCAACACTACCAGTCCTGAATTGTGTAGGCTGGTTTTCAGGGTAACACGTAAGGGGAAAGATGATCAAACATCTCTGCTTGCCGATCTGCATCAATACCTCAAAGGCACCATATCCAATACGGAACTCAGCAGCGCCCCCTACCCCAAACTTTCTCCTCCCCGTGCATGTCCATCTCAGTAAACCAGCCCACTCTGGGGCCGGGAACAGCGCTGACTTGGTCTCCACGCCTCTTTTGCAATGCAGAGTTTTATTACATCAATTTCTAGATTAAACGCTTTCCGTGGCTCCTCATTTCCTGCCTCTTGAATAACATGCAAATATCTCACTGGTACGAGTAGGGTCACCACGTGTCTCAGTTTGGCTGTGGCCGCTGTAGCTGATGGCTGCGAGTCAGGTGCACCTATCCATAGTGCCCCTTCCACTGGCCCAGGAGACCCCATCTGGATGAAACACTGTGCGTCCCCCCCGCCTGAGAAGCCTCACTCCCCAGACTCCGTTCCCACTTCTCACCTGGCACAGCGCCTCCCAGGCACAGGGAATCTCTCCCAGTTCCCGTCTTTCCCCACAGTCTGTGACTCCGTGGGAACAGCAGCCCATGTCCTTCGCTGCCCCTAGACGCCTGGTGCTACCTGCTGCTGGCATCTAGACCCCAGATATCCCTGAGTAAGCCAAGGGAAGAGAACACCGGGAATACGGCAGCTCCGTAATAAATACATCGTACTAGATGATGAAGGAAGATCTTTTGATAAATTTAAAGAAAAAGTTACTCAGCAAGCTAGAGTTTGGGTTTAATGCAGTTGTTTCAACAGCAAACTCCAGTTTCTAGATGAATATGTTTAAGGGTTGTTTTGATACTAATCAAGACACTTTCATTACCCCCCAAAAGAATTGTTCTATTATAGCTGATGCTCAGTCCCTTTGATTTCAGACATCCACCGAAGCCACACATGTCTCTTGGAATATCATGCAAGAAAACACTATAGATCGGAATCTGTATTTGAATCAGATTTTCAGAAATACTGAGTGATAAGAAAGCATCAAAAGAAAATACAGTTTTTCCTCCATAAAAAAACAAGAAATACAACTTCCTGATATTCTATTAAGCTTTAAATTCTTATGTGGAAAACCGATTTCCTTTTTAACAACAAAGGTTACATCACTCGGATAACTTGCTGTAAACAGAGGTGCAAAAACAATCAGCGTGCAGTGGACCGCATGCCAACACGACAGCCCCTGTCCCTGGATGCGCGTCCAACCACCAGCTCGCCAAAGCCGCCTGTTCCCACCGTCCACTGCTGCAAACGGGCTCTTTTCTGGGCGCGGGGGGCGGTGGAGTGAGAAGTGAGGGCTATGAATCCGAGCGAGTGTTTCTTCATTCAGTTAGTGCTAATGTGCACAGAAGGCTCGGAAGGACCCGGCGCGATCTCAGAAGATCTGTGTTACAGAAGAGCCCATCGCCTTCTCAGTCCTACCCCCGTGTGCTCGAAGCAGACCTGCCCGACGACCGTCAACCAAGTACTGATGCAGGTTGTATCTCAGAGTTGCACTCAGGGAGGCAGTGGCCCAACACATTTGCACTTAATGTAGTGGGAGAAGGGAATATATACTACTTCTTCCAAACCCACCATGCTTCTTCTGGAATTCCTATAACATTTGTACCTATGTTATAGACCAGACTATCCCAGAAAAGGCAAATGTCACCGGAGACAAAAAACAGCACAAAGTATCTGACCTCACTAGAGCTCGTTACTTGATACACGAGGTAGAGCTCTATAATCTTTTGGTCTCGCCCTGTATGCTGCACAAAAGAAACCCATCATTAGTGATGGACAGGCCCCCGACTTCAGCAAATCTCTACACTTTCAAACACGACTATATTCCACATAATCTTCCAAATAGCTAAACATTTTAAGTGACCTCTTGAAAGATTATGTGTATGAAACCCAAGACAGCAATTAAAGTATATTTACCCGAGTACCTGTCGAGCCAGTTCCAGGGGCTACTTTTTCTGGGCTTGGGTTACATCACAGGCCCAAACCATCCCCCAGTTTGCATTTCACGTGTCAATCCAAACCTTCTTTTTCTCTGGATAAAAGATGACTTTCTCAGACATCTTCATTTTCTTTAAGTTCCTATCACTCCAAAGTAGCGGCTGGTGTCCTTGTCAGGACCATTTCAAAGAGGACACCTAGTCTATAATTCCCTCCTGCATCCAAAGCTTTGAGAATACATCCCCAAGGGCCACACGAGCTTGCGTGTCACTGGGTCAGTGGCCCACACCGCCTTCCTGACCACCCCCCACCAAGAACCAACGTCTCTGATAAATCTCTGAAGACCAAAGCTCTCCTCTAGCTTTCTCTCCATAGTATTCTCCACCAGAAGTATACATTTCTCCAGAGTCTTGAGAGGGCACTGAAGGAGCCTTAGGTGCATGTGTTTGGTTATTGTGGTTGCTAATCCCAAGAGTTTTTCTTCTGCAAATAAAGGCAGCCACCCAGGCTGTCGGCATTCAGTGGACAACTGGGAAGACGCAGAACTGAGCAGCAGGGTGATGTCTCCTCCTCCTCCTTTGTGCAGTCCCTTTCCTAACCCAGGTCAAAGGAGCAAGTGCACCGAGGACAGGCGGCTGGAACTGAAAACCCGCCTGTTAGAAGAAGCTGCCACAAAGCCGGGAAGCAAGCCGTGCACACGGAACCCTAAAATAGCACATGGTGGCTCCTCGGGCCCCTGTGTGTGCAGCCAGAAACAAACCTGCACTTTCGTCCTCTCTGGAGAGGACCATGACCGCCAGGCGGGGCCTATCACACCCTCTGTAAGTCCACAGACAGCAAGAGGAGGCCCAGAGCCAAGGGCATTTCTGGGAGACCTAGGGGAGGCCCGGGTCCTGCAGAGGGTCTGCTCACTGGCGTGTGGATAGGGAGGAAGGCATCCCCGAAGGGAGAGGCAGAGCCGCAAAGAGGGGAGCCCCAGGCAAGCCCCAGAAAGGGCAGAAGGAGGCAGCAAGGAGGATGTCACACCAGCACACACCCACACGCCCCACTTCCTCTCAGAAACATCAGCTGGCAACATTATGACAATTACATCCTAGTTGCGACTCCCATCTATGTTTATTATCATATTCACCAAATTCCTACCTTATTAATTTCTTGATTACCTTGAATTTAGTCCTATTTTACATCATGCAGGCCCATATAAGTCATCCTTCTTTGCCCCTGATATCACTATTTTAAATTATTGTGCTGTGGCCCCAACCACAGCTCAGTTGGTTGGACAAGGCCCCACAAAGCAGAAAGTCACCGGTTTGACGCCAGTCAGGGCTCATGCCTGGGTGGCAGGTTCAGTCCCCAGTCGGGGCACTGCAAGAGGCAAGCAATCGATGTTTCTTTCTCCCATTGATGTTTCTCTCCCTCTCTTTCTCCCTCCCTTCCCCTCTCTCTAGAGTAAATACATTTCTTAAAAATGTTTAAATTACTGTGTTGGCTACTGTCGCATTTAATTATTTGGATCCTGTCCTATTCTTAACTCGGAATATTGTTCAGTCTGCACTGTAACAGGAACAGATGGCAAAAGACAGACTGCACTGAATGTAACGTTTCTTCCGCGACTTTCCAGAAGTAAAGAAGAGTGCGAGAAAGTGAGTCAGCAGAAGATGGTTTAAAAATGAATGAGGTGATGTGTGTGTGTGGGGGGGCACTTCTTTCCCTCTGAAGTTCCAGATTTTGTTGTCTGCGACCCGTGTGCCCAACAAGTTAGGCCTTAGGAACTGGGCGACCCCAACAACTTCCACTCCACAACAAACCAGCGATGCTCGGTGCCTGACTGACAGCTGCGGAGAACACTGGGCCAGCGAGGACAGCTGAGGGGCTCCAAGGGACAGAGAAGAAACCTACTCGAAGGTGATGGAAAGAGAGTAAGAGACGGCGCAGAGAAACAGTGTAGCAGTTACTGCCTGCTCCCAATCCTCGGCCAGCTTTTGGGGAGGAACTCCACTGTTCTGTGGGCAAAGCAAGGAGGTTCTCAGAGCTTCAGCAGGCTGGGTAGAGGTTGTTCCAAGTACAACACACAAATAGGTGAAGTTAGACTCGTCAGAACATGCAGGGAGCTCTGCCATCTTTCCTCTCAGTACAACAGGGGCCACTCTCCCGGGGTCCCTAGAGAAAGTGCCAGATGAACCCCTGGAGCCGTGAAAGGTGATACTGAATCATTTCTTAAAAGTTGGAAGTGAATTTTACTAGCGTGTAACGGACAGACGTCAAATACATGCATGGTGTGAAGTACATGTGTATGTGGCCCTGACCGGTGTGGCTCAGGGGGTGGGCATCGTCCCACAGAGCAAAAGGCCGCAGGTGCGATTCCCGGTCAGGGCACACACCTGCAGCAGATGGCGAGGCAGCAGATCGGTGTTTCTCTCTCTCATCCATGTTCTCTCCCTCTCTTTCTCCCTCCCTCCCCCTCTGTCTAAAAATAAATAAGTGAAATCTTTTAAAAAAAAATAAAGTAAGTATGGGTGTGTGTGTGAATAAGATCTCAGTTTTGTCATCTGTGCTGCTTACAGCATTAATTAGTGGCTGCCTCCAGGACTGTCCTGAGACTACGTGAGGTGACTCTTAGGCATGGGCTGGTACCAAGTACATGCTCAGTAACCAATGGTTTCCTTCCCTGGGGGAAAGGGAATTGAGGGTCAAAGGCTCCCTCTCAGTATCTGCCTCCCAGGAGCACTCGGGAACTCTGTTATCTTGCTCAGAAGCACGTTCTCAGACCAAGAGAGGAAGCCTGTGCTTAGGCCCCAGGCCCTTTGACATGACTTGCCGCCCCCACGCTGAGCAGCAGCCTTGCAGGACCTGGTTACACAACAACACTGCGTGGCCACTAGCCACACCTCTCGGGAGCCCACGGCCTCAATCCCAGACTCATGACACGCACCAGGGCAGCGCTGGACAGAACATGCTTTCTCGTCTCCGTCCATCTGACCACTGAAATCTCCCCTTCTGGCCCTTCAGATCGAGAGTACATACCACCCCTTATTAGGCCGTTCGCATCCCAAACAAACATTCTCTGACATCCTGCACACGTGTGAGTCGCCGGCACCAAGCAGGGCACAACATGTGGGAAAAGCAGATCTGTAGCCTCCCAAAGAGCTATGCTGTAAGCAACCTAAGCCAGAGCTTTTGTTGTATTTTGAAATTGTAATTATAGGGTGCCTTTTTACTTTTTAGCCTCACCTGAGGACACTGTTTTCATTGCTTTCAGAGAGACAGACAGAGAGAGAGCTATCAATGTGAGAGAGAAACATTGATAGGTTACTTCCCGTATGTGCCCCAAGTGGGGTTCCAGCCCACAACCCGGCATGTGCCCTGACCTGGAATCGAACCCTCAACCTTTTGGTTGCTGAATGGCACTCCGACTAATGGAGCCACACGGGCCAAGGTTAGAGGCTGCTTTTGAAGTTCAATTAGTTAGCTATAACCATGTAAAGCAAGCTACTCAATACCCTTAAGTTCTTTAGGTACTTCTCCCTGGACTTTAAGGAAGGGACATTTGGGTTGGGGGCAGACAGAGTGTTGAAAACTAACGGGGCAAATGGTAACTCAGGAGTGGACCCAGGAAAAGTGGGAAGCACCACATTCCCAGAGTCTGGATCCTGGCTGGCAGTGTTTCCCATGTCTGCCAGGAAAGTGAGGGGAGGTGGAGGAGGGGGCAGCTTTGAAAGCTCCTCCCCCAGCTCAGGTTGTCCCCATGGAACCCCAGGTCCTGCTACCAAACCAGCTGCTCTCAGGAAAACTGCTGATTTAGTGACGCGCAGAAAATGGAGCCTTCGACCACCTGGCCGGCCCAGAGGACATTCTGACCCGAGATGCCACGGCACCGTCACTACGGAGGAGGAAAAGGCACTCAGTTTGAGAGGCCACTGGGTTCTCCTTTTCAAACGGGCCCTGAAAGATAACCTTGGCCTCACAGCTTTTCTTTCCCATACTGCCTTTCAGTGACACCATGTATACTGCACACGCAAACACACGCAAACACACATCTCAACCCTCGGCTCCAATGAGGTTTTTCCTTCTTTGCCTTCAACTGAAAAGCCAACGTAAGAATCAGATTAAACCATCTCTTGATACAGAGCACCAGTTTGCTGATTTTAGAAGCCAAATTCTCTTAGATTTATAGCTCATGGGAATAATGAATACACCCCACGAGTCTCTGCCATTTTTCCTAAGTTGGGAATTCAAAGACAGGCAAACCTACTTAGGTAAATGAATGATTCTAGAGACTTCTTAGAACTCATATGCAAATCAATAAGGACTGGAATATTTGATTTCCAATTAACCGAGGACCAAGTCTAGGACTCAGATTTCACTCGACCTGTTCTCAACTCTGCTGGACCCTGGATAAGGTGCCTGTTGCCCCCTTCTGCGCCCCAGGGTGTGAAACTTTTCAAAACAAGTCAGTCCTGCACAGTTCTGTCCCAAAACAAATAATAGCATAGTAGCAAAAATGTACCAAGTTCTTACTGTCAGACACTATGCTGATTATTTTCCATAGATTTGCTCATTTCATCCACAGAACAACTACAAATCAGATATAATTTTATCCTTCTTTTACAGATAACGAACAGGATAAACTGATCATATAAAATGCCAGGACACCAGATCACCTGACCTCACGCTGTAAGTCCCAACGCTCTGCTCTGTGAAGTCACTGACAGCCCAAGACTGCAGCCACCATGACACATGCAGAAAAACCCCTCTGACATCACGCCCACACTCACTGTTCGACTCTTTTGGGTGTGTCCACCGCCTGGCAAAACAGGCCTTCTGAAAGCAGTGTTTTAAAGTTTATCAGCAGCTATCCGTGGTCTTCATTACAAATAACCAGTCAGCAAGGATGCGGGAAATATGTCTGCGTCCTCTTTTCAATGACTCTACAGGCACTCGGAATGAAACTTCAACTGCGCCCGCTGGGTCACCGGAAGACTCCCTGTAATGGTAAGCTCCAGCACCTGATCTAGAGTGACGCTTTATCTTAGAAGTTTAGTGGATTCTAGAGAGCTGTACTGTTCTATAATTTCACCAAAGATTTATCTTGGAATCTCCAAAATCCCAAGACAGAAGTCTACATATGTACAATCGGGGGGTTTCTAAACTGCCCCAGCACACTCCTTTGGCCCAGGAGGAATGGATCGAGGTTACTGATCCCTCCACAATGACCCTGGGGGCACCAGCTAGGACCAGGGTTACAGACGGAAGTGAAACCCAGAAGCCTGAGACTTCACTGTCACTACTGGGACTGTTGCATACCAGCCACATGCCTGGCACTTGCCGGAACAAAACCGCGTGAGCCAGGAGCCAAGTTCTCGAAGAGCTTACAGTCTAGAGGGAGGATCAGACAAGAGAGTGACGACCGACTTGTAAACTATCTGACTTGTAAATTATCTCAGAAGTACAAAGGAGCAGCTCAGTCACTCCATCGGGCGAAGAGGCCTCCGCCAGAGCCGACCGGTGAGCAGCATCCGAAACACCAGGAGGCGGCCGGACGCAAAGTGGAGGGAAACGGGCATTTCTGGAGGGGGCCCTGGCACCAAGGGCTCTGGAAGCCTCGTACAGAATGAGGGTGACGTGGTTGCAAAGCCAAGCTCAACCATACTTCCTCATGTGGCTTACATGTGATTTCCTCTTTCTGTCATGCTTTGAAGGGACAACTGCTGAGATCCTGTTGAGAGTCTGTATGTGTCCTTCAAGACTCTTAGTGACATGGGAGAGAAGCCAGTGCCAGCTCTTTTAATAATACTAATGACAAATATTACCAATATAATGTTTCCTACGTGCCACACTTGGCTCTGAGTATTTCACGTAAAGTATTAATTCGGTAAAACCCAGTGGGCACATGCTGTTATTATTCCCATTTCAAGGCCCTGGAGACAGAGGCAACTTCTCTGAGTGGACGCAGTCAGTGACAGGAAGTAGGGCTGGGAAGCCATCTGGCCTATGTCTCTGCTCTAAACCATGGCCTTTCATTTACTGAAATGTCCTGGGTAATTCAGAGGACCAAGGGAGGCATGGAGACCCAGGCTTGGAACTCCACAGCCACAGCTGCCTCAATGGGAACTCCTGGGCAGCCGTGGGCCAGCACAGACGCTGCAGCTGGCGTCACACCGGACACCGCCTGCCCCCTGTCCACACTGACTCCAGAGTGCCATCTTCCTGCAACACCACCGCCACCCCAGGGAACATGGCTTCAGGTCCCACTGCCCCGCCCCATGCAACAGCTTCCAAGTCTGGACGGGGCTGTGCCGTCGGTGAGGCCGGGCCAGTGCCAGGCCCTGGATCCCAGGTAGTCCAGGAAAGCAAGTCCATGGCAAGGTGAGCATCTACATGGAGAACGGAGGTTTCGGCCTGTCCAAGGGTCATGAGGTAGGTGCACGTGCTCCCTCCGTCTGCTGAAACAAAATACCACCATTAGGTGGCTGGAAACAAGAGAAATGTACGTGGTCCCCCACAGCCTGGAGGCTGGGAGTCAGGAGCCTGAGTGTTTCCCTCTGGAGGGCGGCAGGGGGGATCCACTGCCTGCCTCTCTCCTGAGTCCTGGTCGCAACCGGCAATCCCTGGCCGACCTTGGGTTGTGGACACGTCACTAAATCTCTGCCTCCATCTTCACAGGGCCTTCCCCCTGCATCTGTGTCTCTCTTCCTCCTGTATGAACACCAGGCACATTGGATTCCAGGCCCACCCTACTCGGCTATAATCCCATCTTAACTTCACTTCACCTGCAAAGACCCTATTTCCAAATAAGGCCCTACTCACAGGTACCAGAAGTTAGGCCTTGAACATATCCTTTTGGGGGATATATTCAACCCTGGACAAAAGGAAAGTACAGACACAGGAAGGGGGTTCAGAGAATGGGCAGCCAAAAAAATTGAGAAATATCCCATGTACCTCTATCGCTATAGGGGCCTTCATTTCATCTAATAATGAAATTATTTCAAAGCAAAAGCTGGATATGCCGAAAGCAATAAAAGGTCTAATAGCTCTTCTAGGGGAGTCAGCCAGACAGGAGCTCGCAGCCAGGGTGCAGTGGTCTGTGAAGTGCCGAGCGAGGTGCCCCTCCCTAAAACCGTGCGGACAGGCCTTCTCCCCCAGTGCCCGACAGGCGGCTGCCACAGAGCCCTCTTTCATCTTCAAAAAGGAAGACTTGGCCTGGAGGGCCATCACGGATTTAAGCAGAAAGATAAATGGAGATTTTAACTGTGAGTATGAGTTACCTAAGCCATAATTTTTCAATTGACTAGGTATATGATGGATGTTTAAAATACATGTTATTTACAGAGCGGGTCTGGTCTTTTGTGCTGCTTCTTGCATTGTTCTAACTCTTTTCAAACCTGACCATAGATATCAAAAGTATATCCCCTTTACCAACAATGCAACAGCTCCTGAATAAATGCAAACACTAATAAAAACAAATCCAAGAATTCAAAAGCACTTTGCTGTTAGAAAGAGCAGAGCGGTCAATCTCCAAGAAACCCTAACCTGGATGGTCCAGATTTTCAGAAACCCAAGTGGGACTCGAAGTCAAGGGGACCCAGCTGAGCATCTGCTGGGAATGAGAGGAAGTCAGGCATCCGCTCCCCTCCAGGAGGCAGAACATGAGGTGCAAAAAGATGAGCTATTCTCGGGTTCCCAACTGACATGGCTCAGGGGTGCCCTCCAGCCACCCCTCTAACCTCTACGGGTGCACCCCAGGACTCTCTGCTTGGACGGTCCGCCCATTCCGTCCCAAATGGTTCTCATCACCTGCTCACTTCCCCCCGCTTTCTGGCCCTTGACTGCGTTCTTCCAGCAAAACTCTGATTCACCTTTTGTTTTCTTCACCTCTTGAATCGACTCAGTCACCAAAAACAGTCAGCTCTGCGGTCCTCCTGGAGGCCCTTCTCCTCTTCGTTGCCCCCCCCCACTCCGTGGCTAATATAGGGCTTCCTTGATTGGCATGAGTACCCCTCAGCCACATGAAGTCATTTTAAGTGACACCTACTTGATATTTTTTTTAACTAAAAGAGTAATATACTAACACTAATGGGGATTAGAAAACTGTAATTATCCAATGAAACCCATACTTTCCCACGAAATACAAACTTTTCTTTTTACTCATTTAAATAAAAAAAAATAGGTCAAGTTAAAGGAAAGTATGAAGTAAATAACAGGACAATCCTGAAGGGGCGTGCTCACGCCTGGCAGGGCTGGGAAACCCTGCTCTGTGGGGACCCCCCATCATCGACTGCTTGACCACATCACCCCTCAACTGCTTCCCAGTCTCCTGGCCTCGGGACTCTCTTCCATCTAATGCTGCAAACTACGGCCAGACAGGACTTCCAAAACGCTCCTGCCATCATCTGTCTCCCAAACTCATCGATCTCTCCCTACCCCACAAACTCTGAATCTCACCTGTGTTTCCAGATGCCCGGGGCTGAGCTGCACATTGTTCTGGTCACTTCCGAGTTACAGCATGGCCAGCCTCCCATGGACGCGCTCACTTCCAGCTCCATGCCTGGGCTCCCACCACTTCCACAGCCTTCCCGCAGCCCTCCTCCTTCTCTGGCTCTTCGAGCCTACCCCGTACGTCCTTCAGAACACCGGCAAGCCCTCCCTCCAGGCAGCCTTTGCTAATCGACAGCCTCCCATTCTCCGACCTGCTCTGCACTTACACGCGCCATGTCCACCACCACCCTGAATCCTGATTGCACGCTATTATTCACCGCTTTCCAATGGCCGAGTCCCCGAGAGCTGGTCCCATCCACCACTACAACGGGAAGCCCTTGAGGAGCGAGATCTAAGGTCTTTATACATATTTATACACATGAATTATTCCATAGTTATGAAAGGATAACTCACATTAGGGGCTCAAAACATCTCTTCATCCAACTTTTTAAGAGAAGCCATGTTTTATTCATTCACCCGATAAACATTTACTGTGTGCCGACAAGTGCTAAGCTGTGATGACGAAAACACAGACTGCCACTGAGGAACCTGCCGGCTAGTGCAGGAGGCGCACACGTCAGCTCCTGATGCCTCACAGCATGACAGTGCTGCCACTACACCGGTACAAACATGGGCCACACGCGTGATCCCCTGCAGAGAGGGCCTGGAGGAGGATCGAGAGCAAAGGGGAGTGTGACTGGTTCTGGAAGGTGACCAGTTTCCAGAGCCCAGATAGAGCACAGGGTGGTGGTGGAAGGAACAGGAGGGACACTAGAAAAGGCGGGCTGGCCATCCCATGAAGAGCCTTGGACTAGAACTTCATCCACAGGTAGGAGAGGCAGTAAAAAGGGATGGAACACAACCAGCTTTGCTTTAGGAGAGATTTAAAAAACACACCCACAAACCCTCTGAGCACACGTGGAAGACGAACTGGATGGTGCGCAAGGTCAGTGTGGAAGACGGTACAACCAAACAGAAGATCTGAGCAACAGAGATGAGAGGGAGGGGCAGATTTTAGAAACATCTGGGAGGGAGGAATCGGCAGGGTTTTCGGACCAACTAGTGGTGCGTTCCGCTGTCACATGAAAATAGTCTAGGGATTAACCACTTAAAGAAAAGTTTATTTTCTGCTTAAAACATGACCCATGCCATCTTTCTTGTGTTACTGTGGCTGAGTTTCCTGAAGAGCTGACTCCAGTCTCTATTCTTACAAACTACAAGAACCTCTACTTTGCACTGTATAGATTAGGCACACATGGTTTCTGAGACTGATCTACAAAACCTGTCCTAAATTCAAAAGTCAGCACACTGCCCCATCCACAAGGACCGAGCCAGATTTGCTCCTTGGTTCTATCTGTACTAAGCACAAGCCACCTCACACCCAAGAGCACCCTTTTGTCTGAACTGTCCCAACTCTCTGGGGCCTAGGAAACTGAAGCCAGAATTGTTCTGGGGGTGTGAAAATGCTAAGGCTTTTATACAGTATGCTCATATGCCTTTTTTTCATATAAAAACGTTCGAGAGAGTGTAAAAGATATTGAAATACCAAGAGAGGTGACCTTTCATAAGCACGTTCATGGTCTCCTGGGAAATAAAGAATAAAGTCATTCACCGCCAAGTGCAATATTCCTCACGTGCACTTGTCTGGTGAAAGGACTCCACACAGGTAGTTTCAAAGTAACACAGTTGGAGCAGCTGGGCTGAAAATGGATGTCTGCAAATGGGGGAAAGGAGGCAACCAGAGGCTGTTTATTGAAACGTGTCTGTGATTAGAACTTGCTAGGACTTTATCCATCATCTCCCCACCGCCGCCCTCACTCCGGTTGCCAAGACGAGCCCCGAGAGGCAGGCATTTCATGTACCATTTGGGGACATCAGGAAACAGTATTCCCTTGCCAAACAAGCACTGTTCCCACATACCTCACATACGGAGGCACATGACTCCAATAAGCAGAAAGGGCAAAGGTTATTGCTAACGTTTTCTGTGTAAGTGCTCGGAAATCCTGTGCTGGCTCATTACAGAGCAACCGCCCGGCCCGAATCTGTAATGGAAGCGTGGATGGGGAGAGCCCCTTACAGATGGGACAGGGGTCCTGTTACTCGCCAGGGACACAGCTGGTTCGTGGCAGGCCCAGATGAAACCTCGAGGGTCCATTCTCCACTCCCGGGAAACCCATGTCTTTTAAAATAACAGAACACGAGGAAGTGGGACACCATCAACTCAACTGCGCTGCAGAATTAGTCTCTATAAAGCAAAAACTAATAAACTAACGGAGGTGGTGGTTGCAGGCCTGTCCTCCCCTCTGCTTATATTAGTTAGCTGGACAGGGGGAAAAAAACTGATTTAAACTGTCTTAAGATGTCAGCTTAGGAGCTTTTGTTTTATCTTTCTTTCCAAACCCTTTAACACTCTATCATGCAAGTATTTGCTTTCGTGGACTTTACAGCGGCAGCTCTCAAACGCAAAGTACCATGACTGGGGGATGCCTCCCTCATAAGCAACATCTTTTATGAACATGCTTTGCGGAAACTTTCCAGTGGGAAAATTACTTTCCAATCTCCTTCAATCGAATGCACCAAACTCGGTGGCAGTACGTGTGAACTAGAAAGGAGCACTCATCCCCGGGGCTGGGGAAGGGGAGAGGGGACAGAATTAAAAGTTAATAGCATCGTTTGTGCAAAGAGGTCGCAGTTCACACAGTGCACCCAGAGGAGGCTCCAACAGCTTCACCAGCAAGAGGTCTGGGGCCTTGGAAACCATCGCACCCTTTCATACATAAGGCACCTAGGATTATGGATGTTTCCCTCTTTCTGGGGAGTTTTACTTTTTCTCTCGTTTTAGAAAAGGAGGAAGAATGATCCCCCATCCATCTGGTCTAACTCCAGATCATACGTGCACATTTTATTATTCACCTTGATTTGAACAAAGGCAAGACTTCCATCCTCCTTCTGCCCAGAAACTCTCCCTGGGGAATTAATATGCAGGATGAAGGATGAACACATCTCATGGTCTGTGAACCTGTGAACTTGCTGGGTGCCAGGAGGCCTGGGGACTCTTAGGGTTATTTTAGACGTGGTAGCATCCACTGGGGGGCTTGCACAGGCATCTTGGTTGTTAAGATTGAAAGTTTCAGAATTCTCTAACTGTCCTTTTGCAGGATATTTTTAAGTTTTCAATGTGCCTACTTGAACACTTTGAGCTTAAGTGCAGTTTATTCTGAAGGTGTGCGAACCAGCAGGCCACGTGCCAAGGGTATTGCTGTAAATCACATTTCAAACCGATACAACATCCTTATGTCACCAGATTTTGCAATAAAAAAGATGGTTATTTTATTAGGTTTTATATTCACAGAAATGTGGTCACAAGACATTTTTAAAGCATGAGATACGGGCCCCCGGGTTTTAAAGCTTGCTGTTCTAGGAGGAAGACAGCAGTGTGAGACTGGAGGCACCAACCGCAAGCTTTAAGCAGTTTTCCCAGTTAAGACAGGACTTACAAAGACGGGATGTAGATGGGCTTGCAGATACAGTCTCGGCCCTCCCATTACACTGTGTTCAGGGGAGAATTAATTCTTCCAGGATGAAAAACAAACGAAAATCGATGTCTTGCACATGATCCCACATGAATGGTCAACAATAAGGAAGCCGAAAACAAGGAAAGAGCCTGCATCCCCTTCCTTCAGCATTTCCTCCAGGATTTTATCCCTGGATTCCCAAGTCACACACCAAAGCCATTCCATCCTATTTCCAAGGGGAACTGGCTCGTTCAGACACAGCACTGCATTTTCGGATGAAACCTTCTTGGAAGCCTTCATTTCCATTTACCGTTTTGCTTGTCCTTCCCGTCTGACAGGCAAACACCCGATACTGCCTCCATTCTTTCCACACAACCGAATCCAAAGCAACATATGTTAAACCCACACCGAATCATGTGAGCATTCAATCCGCATACACACCATTACCCCACAGAATGCATTCAATGAGCTCCAACAGAGCTTGCTGCGTGCAAATCAGAGGCGCCGGAGACGTCTGCGGGGCTCGTCCCTGACTCAAACCATCCCGAACGGTGCGTGGAACCTGTTCCCTTTTCCGAAAGGGGAGCTGTTTAAATGCCCACTGGGATCCCCGGCCCACGATGCAGGCGCCAGCAAGCCGGGTACTGCGGGCGACACCGGACGCAGGCTCTGCCACAAAAGCTCAAGGAGGCTGCGGCGCGGGGCTTGCAGCCGTTCATCTCCCCGCAGCCCGAACGCCCGGCGCGTCCCCCTCCCGTATTTCACCTAATAGCTCTCAAACCCCATATTGAGAGGGCCTGCTGTGGGTCTTGCACAAAATGGTGGATGTGAGCTAATTTTCTCCAGCTTTCCCCATAACTTATCGCATCCATCAGCGCCCGGCCTCCCCTGCCAGCACCCCGGCAGCGGTGCGGGGAGCCCGCTGCAGTCCGTGGCCCCGGCCCGGGGCAGCTACGCGGTTACCCACCTGATGTCATGTAGCCCCGCGAAGCCTGGGGCGCGAAGGCCGCGGGGAAGCGTTTGTGCAGGCGGTAGTCCTTCTCGCTGCGGGACCTCATGCGGTCCGAGGCCCGGTCCGAGAAATCCGAGCTAGGCCAGGCTCGCCGCAAGGTTGTGCTCCGGGTCTTCTTCATGGTGAGGAGGGCGACCTGCTGCCCCGATCCTCGGGCCTCAGCGCCGGGGCGCAGTGCGCGGCTTCATCCGTCTACGGTGGGCACGACCCGGGCGCACTCTGCGCGCATTTTCCCAGCCCCTCCTCGTCGGCGTCTACACCGCCAGCGGCGGGTCCGGCCCTCCCCACGCCCCCACACCCCCCCACAGTGAAGGCTCCGATTTTACACACGTCCCACAATGCATTACACTTCATTTGCAATCCGCCCGGCTTATAGCTTCCAGATTCCTGGGGGGAAAGGCACGTTAGGAGGCTCCCCGGCCAGGAGGAGGCGGGGAGGGGAGGGCGGGGTGGGGGCGCCGAGACTTGCAGTGTGAAAGCAATGGGAGCGCAGACAATGGCCCGATTCAGCGCAGGAGTGCTTAGCCAACTGTGAGCCCCGGCACAAAAGACCCAAACAAATGAGGAGGCCGAGGCCTCTGGGGCTGACCCGGGATCAGGCACCCGGGAAGCCGGAGGGGCGGCTCAGCGCAAGGCGTGGGGATGACAGTGTCCAAGTCGGGTCCCCCTGGGCCTACCAGCCGCGCGGCCCGCAGTCCCGGGCGCAGGCGGGCTCTGCCTCCCCTGCAGTCCTTGGGAGGCAGTCTTCATTACAGAGGCAGGAATGGGGGACGCGTGTGCACAGGGATCCGAGCAAGCTCTGCAGACAGCAGCTGCGGCGGGCGGGCTCTGCCAGATCCAAGGAGCGGGAGTCGTCCTCGCGGCTGCAGCGTCTAGTCAATCTTGCTCCTTCCCAGGCTTAAGGTGGTGTGCGTGCCTGCGCGCGCGCGTGTATGAGTGCGCGCGCGCGCATGTGTGCCCCGACACGCATGTGCCCCCTGCACATGCATGCTCCTACTTACTGGCCGAGGCGGCGACGGGAGCCATGGCTGCCAAGGATGCGGAGCCTGACTGTCGATCGACACCGCACGGTGGCACCGCCGCCTGGTAGCCAGCGCGCAGAATGGCTACTGAAGGGCAGGAAGCAGGGCAGCTGCCCAGTCTCGCTAATCACCAAGCTGCCTCACGTTAGAGCACAGATCCCGGCAGGCTTCTCCTTTTCTTGTGAAACACCCTGCGGCGGCGCTGGGACCTTGGCAGGCGCCACAGCCTGGAGGGAGCGCTTGGATATTTACATATTTTCAGGATGGCCCCTCCCCCTCGCAGAGAGGGAGAGAAATCCCTCTGTGGGAACCCACAGATCTGCGGTGCCCTGCTCAGCCCACCTGCGCCAAGCCCGAAGTCAGCGAGGGCCGGGGCAGGGGGCGCCACCTGGAGCTCCTCCAAAAGCCTCAAACGCCTGGGTACCCGGTCTGTGCCGCTGGCAAGCGCAGTGGAGGTGGCCTGGCTCTTCCTCTGTCCTGGAGCCCCGGGTGAGCGTCACTACCCTCCCGCCAACCTGCATTCAGGTCCACGGCTCCGCTACAGACACAGCACGGCTCGGCACAGCTGTTTCTGGTCCAACAACCAATCACTAAAGGACAACAATGCGCGGCGCGGGGGCGTGGGGGGGGGGCGGGAGGGGCGGAGGGGGCGCTGCAGGGTCCCAGCCGAGGCACCGGGCACTGGCGGGATGCGGCCTAGGATGCGGGGGTCACAGGAGTTAAAAGCTAGCGGCCACAGGCTGTGAATCGCCGCGACGCTGCGCTGCTACCGGTTCTTGAGAAACGCTTATCTCCCCGTCTGGGTTTCCAAAAATGCTTTGGTGTTATAAACAACAATTTTTTTGACTGGTTTTTCTTTTTCGAAATCGTATTTTATTTGGCGTCTTTGGGCGTTTTTTCCCCATTGGTGACAATGCAACATACAAAATCATGGTCTTTTTGCTGTTGTGTCTTAATCACAGGCACCAAGGGGAGCAGGCAGGGCGATATGAAGTGCATGGGGCTGTGATTCTGAGCCAATATTGGAAAAACCCACACAGCCAAAAGGCCAGCGGGTTCTAAATGGTTAAGATTCAGTTCTAGCACAATTGAGTGCTATTCCAAGGCTTGAATTCTTTGGGGGGTTAGGAAGGTTTTTGGAGAACCTTGCCGAGCGGGGTGGGGTTTAAGCCGCAAACGTTATAGAATCCAGAACCGGAGCTTCCACTCAATATTTCAAGGCTGCCCTCTGTAACCTGAGGCTGGTGTAACTAATCTATCTCTTGGGATACCAGAGTATAAAAAACAAACAACTAAAAATCACTAAGTATCGAATGGAACTTATATTTACACTAATCAGAATTTATTTACTAACTGTAAACCAATTAACTAATGTTCAGTGACATTTTTTAAGTTAGAAAAGGGGAGTCCCCCCAAAAGACACATTTTGGTAAAATGTCTTTGTTGTTGTGAGAGGACTACTAAGAACAGAAAGACTACAGGTCTAAAAGCCACAGAAGACTAAATGTGCAAAGAAACATAAAGGTAATAAAAAATAATTGTATGCATGAATGCTTAAGATATTGACATTTAGAAATCTCAATTCAATTCAAAAAACAGTTACTCAGTACCTCCCAGGAGCCCAAAGTGGTTACATGAATGATCACAGTAGTTACCACGGAAAGCTAATGGCGATTGCCGTGGCAACTGTGACATTTATTCACTCAGCCCGTCATTATGGACCGTCTAGTATCTGCCAGTGCAGGGATGGCTGCTGGGCAAACAGAACACCACATGGGCCCAGGCAGCTTATGGTCTAAGTAGTAGGCAAATAAATGCAGAAATCGAGTGCATTCTACAAAGAAGAATAACCGACAGTTATTGTGAAAAACACGACAGTTCATCTGAGACCTACAGGATGTGGAGCTGTCCCAGCGAAGAATGAGGACAGCGATGTTTCGGAAAGAGGGCACAGCACATACAAAGGTCCAGAGGCAGGAAAGAACCGTGGCTTCTGTCGGAGGAAGCGGAAGTGGGCAGTGTGACTGGCACCAGAGTGCCAAAGAAAGGTGTGTGGTGAGGGTGTGGAGGAAGGTGAGAGCCAGGTCCTGCAAGGACTCGCGGGCCATCATAAGGGTTTTGTAGTCTACGTCCAGTGTGATGTGAACCACCGAAGGGTTTTAAGCAAAAAATAAAAATAAAAATAAAAAAAAGCAATGTTGTAGAATTTTGACATAGAAGGGGCTGGAGGGGAGAATCTGTTTGAAGGGAGGGTTCGGCCCAGAATTTTCTGGAAAGTAAGTTTGAACCACACTGGACCTAAAACAGAAAATATTCATTGTTCATATGAAAGAATGGGAGGGGATGGTAGATATTTTGGAAGGAGAGCTAGACCCTCACTCAGGCACCTCTGAATGCAGTCTTTGTGAGGGAATATCATCCAGTGTCCACACTTTCAACAGATGCCCTTGGAGCCAAGGCCAGGAGCCAGACACGGCAGGTTCAGGTAGTAAATAGTAAGAGTGGCGGAACCGGATCAGAGAGCAAAGGATAAGAGGAAGGGGCAGTTCAGCAACTTATCAGTCACATGACAACATCAAAATTGGTCACGAAGCTAAGGCTTGGATCTAAGCAAACAGCATACTGTGAGACCAATCCTAACTGAAGAAAGTGGATGTGGAATTCCAGTTATTACAGCCACTGTTAAAATCAAACTCCATGTGTCCATCTGTCCTACAGGAAGATTCTTAGCACGTGCACGCCCAGTTTCACATCCCTGAACCTGCTGGAGGCAATCTGGGGCACGAACTTCCCACTGAGTAAGTTCAGGTGCGTAATCTCGGTATCCGCTACTGCAAGAGTTTGAAATTAAATACAGAAATGACAAAGCAAATCAATTTTTTAGCATTAGTACTTTTTTCAAATCAGGCTTAAGAATAATTTGTGCATTTGGCATTTCCATATCAGATAGATTAGAGACACTAATTAGACACACTTGGCTTTGTGATTCTAATTCGAGTGTACAATTGATTTTAGACTTGCAGTTTTGAGTTGAAAGTGTAAGAATTTCGACTTTGAAATTCTCTTCATGTGAAACTTTGGTTTACTGGACGCACAGGAGTGGGACGAACTCGAGAGCCATACGACGCGAACTCCACGAGGGCGAGGGGCCTTCTGTTTCCCGCCTGGTCATCCCCTCCTTTCTCGTGTTCACACTGGCATCTCGAACGCCTGGCAATGCCCGCGTGTCTCTGAGGACTCACAGAGCCTGATGAAGTACTGTGGAAGAGTCGGTTTGAGTCCTTCCCAGTCACGTACACTAGGTGCTTTTCAAAACTTAAGTGTACGAAACGTGCAAATGCAATGTAAGTGTTTAAGGGGCTGTCCCTCACTGTCTCTGAATGGGGCTCGCTGTTGACTCAAGAGCCTTCAGTCTTCAGTGTGAGCTGACCAAATGTTTTTCAAAGCCTCCCCTGTAAGCTACAGTTTTTACTTTATTATTTAAAAATTTCCATATTTACAAATGGAAGAAATGGAATGTGAGACTTAAGGGAAATTTGACTTTTCATTTTTACCTCTAGTAAAGGAAATGTTGAGCTTTTGAACTTGTGCCTCTAGTATACCAAACATTAATTAAAGACTTAAATATCTGTACGTGGTCTTTGCCATGCACAGAAAGCCCCCTCGGACATCGAAAAGCCCACATTGACTACAGAGACTGACGGATGAAGATCAGAGGAACTGAACTGCTGAAGTGAGTAACAAGAAGGTTGATGTCAGTGAAAAATGAATGTAAGAAGTAACAATCCTGAGCCATGACCCTGTGGCCCAGAGGAGATGAATTTCACCCAGGACCTCCTAGGCACACAATACTCCAGGATCCAGGGACACACCCTGATATGATACCGGCAACTCCAGTAGTACCTCAGACTCATCAAATTCAGAGGCAAGCCACTAACTAAAACTGCAACCAAAGTTGCCCACGGCCTCCTTTTTCTGCCAAAGTACGACTTCAGTACAAAGACCTAAATATGCAGAAAAGAAATGGGTGTCTATGTATGTACATATGGATGGACAGATCCATCAAACTTTGTGATTAAAATATTTGTTAAATAAAAACCAGAATTCTGAGTCTGACAGTCATTTATCTTTCTACTTCTCCTTGAAACAGAATTTGCAAAAGTTTATTCATAGTTTAATTTGACAAATGTACTGATGAGTCCAAAAAAATTCATATCTATGCACCTTGGAGTTGGGCGGCTGTATGCCCTGGTTATGGAGCTAGATGGAGTTGGGAAAAGAGTGTGCCCGCAGAGGACGAGGGCTTCCCGAGGCTTGTGAGGCAAGGAGGATGAGGCATGCTCTCCCATGATGCATGTCTGCACTCCTTGTTCATATGTACATGCATGTGCATTTCCAAATGGCCTCCAAAAGCAGCTCACTGGGGTAGCTGACCAAAGCTTTATCCCCAAGGCACTGTGGGAGATACGTTTTGTTCTGCTTAATCCAGACTCCAAACTGCTAGCTACAATTTTATCAGAAAGCTCCGGCACTTAGGGTCTGTCTAGGAAGATGCCCCCTCCTTGCGCAGCACCCTCACCCCACCCTCGCCCAGTCTGCTTTGGCAGTAGTCACGTGGCTAGCACTTCCATCAGCAGCTCCCATCAGGTGTTCTGGGAACACCTGTTCTGAGATAGTGAGCAAATGTGACTTGAAAGGACGGTTCCATTGTACAGTAAGTTTAGAAAGTATGTTAACACTGAAACAGGCCTGTTGGACCTCTTAGGTTCTTTAATGTGCTAATGCGCCTTGTAAATCTACCCCCCGAAAATGATACGGAACTCTAATCACAAGACCACTTGCTGGAGCACATTTCGGGAAACAGATTCAGACAGGTGGCGTTTGAAGCCCCCCAGGAAGTGATAAATCCAGAGGGTAAAACACGTTTAAGAGAATTCCTAAGAATGAAGAGAAGGAATGTATAGTGTTCTTTCCATCCCTATGAAATCTGAGTTGACTTTCTCTTGTCTCTCCATTTAGGTGTGTTGTCATCTACAATCCACTCCCCACATGGCGCTCATGAGTAACGGTCGTCAATGAATTCTACTCCCAAAGAAAGTAATGTTTGGGGATGGAGGGGTTCACAAGGAGGAATAACTCAAGAAGGGCCTGAGTCTTTTGGAGGGCTGTTGATTGGGTGTATTGGCACAGTTGTGCCACCCATCTCCAGGCCAGGCTAATTCGCAGTCAGAGCAATGGAGGGCAGACAGGTGTGGCGATGCCAGAAACCTGCCATCCACATCTTTGTTGGGGGCCTGGGAAAAATTAGACTTTGAGTTCTGTTTTTTCAGTTGTGATAGTAATGATATCTCTCTTAAAGAACCTCTGTGAAGATGTGAGATACACATATAAATGTCCCAGTTCACTGCTGGCAAGTAGGAGGCATCCATCAAAAACAAAGTCCATTTCATTATTAGCATTGACCACTACAGAGGGAAACTATTTCAAAAACCCGAATCCTTTCTATATCCTTTTGTTCCTCGGACCCTACTTTGTATCAAATAACAAAACAAGACGACTTCCAGGGGAGGCCGAGGGTGCCGTCAGCTGGAAATGCTGCCGCCATAGTGCTGTTGAGTCGGACAGTTGACTGCACAGCATCCCCACACTGGGTCCGGAAAACAGGAAGACAGCGACACACACCCCAGCGAGGGTGTACTCGGGAGCTGGGGCACTCAGGGGTGCCCAGCACACCTTGGTCCCTGTGGGGAGGTCCCGGGGAGCAAGAATGGAATCCGAAGAAGGCAGAAACAACCCAAGGGCCCACCGACTAATGCACCACAGAATGTGGTCCATGTGTACAGTGGGATATGAATCAGCCTTAAAAAGGAAGGAAATTCCGACACGTGCTACAACACGGATAAACCTTGGAGATACTATGCTGAGTGATGTAAGCCAGACACACACAAAGACAAATACCATATGACTCCAGTTAGATGAGGGACCTAGAGTGGCCAAACTTCATGGAGACAGAAGTAGAATTATGAATGTCAGGACCTGGGGCAGGGGAGAAAGAGGAGTTGGTGTTTAATGAGGTTCCGTTTGGGAAGAGGAAAAAGTTCTGGAGATGGTTGCACAGCAGTGTAAATGTACTTACTGCCACTGAGCTGTACACTCAACATTAATTAAAATGGAAAATTTTATATTATTGAAGTTTTTAAAAAATGAAGACTAGAGGGCACGGACACAGCCACCGCCAAGAAGTGGCTCTGTGTGGGCGGTGCCCTGAGAACAAGCTTCTCCTGACCTCGTCTCTCCGCACACAGGCTGAGCTCAGCACGCACACCCAGCCCTTCACCACCTCTGAAAGCAAAGGCTGCTTCAGGTAGACCACGAACATAAAACAAGCGCTGAGGCAGACGGACAGGGACAGGTCCCACCCAATTATTACTGGGAAATGGGTCTTTTGAGAATGCGTTTGAATTTGTAAAGATCGAGAGAAAAAAATGTTTGACATTGTTTGTTTACAGCCACTGAGGTTTTTGCTCTTTGCAATTGACATTAAGAAGTATTCCATGCTAACATTCCATGTCTACCAGCTGGAGGCGTCAGAAATCGATGGACAAAGCCCTAAACAGTCTCGTGTGGCTGAAGGGTCCGGAAACGGGAGGGGAATGAGGAGCAACGAGGCTGGGAAGGGACACTGGAGACCTGGTTGTGGAATGATTGGGACTCGAGGCCAACTCATCTGTGTATTTCAAAGGGAAAAGGTACTGTGAACCCTGAGCAAAGGAGAGACAAAAATGGCCAACTGTATTTTAAAATCGAATCCAGTGGGCAATGGTTACAAACAGATCTGAGAAATCTTTCTGGGATGACAAAAATGGTAAAACCAGAGAGTGGTGATGCCTGCACAATTGTATACATTTATTAAAACACACCAAACACTTAAAAGTGGATAAATTGTATAGTATGCAAATGATAGTGCTGTTTTAAAAAAATTACCCCAGCCCTGAGTGGAGGATGATGCGGGAAACAGAGGCCCGAGCCAGAGGACCAGTGAGGGGGCTGCGGCTGCAGAGCCGTTAAGATGACGCACGTGGGAACTTGACATCCAGCAACAGGAAGGCCTGCCTGGCTAGACCCTGCAGGCCTACTCAGCTGCTCCTAGGGGATGGGTGAGAAGGGCAGACAGAGGAGACCGAACCACGGACCTCTCCAAGGGGGGTGGGCTGGGGATTCTGCACGCAGAAACTGGGAAGTTGTTTTAATTCTGGATCCTCCGCTCTGCTGAACTTTGTAGCCATTACTACTTATGCTATTCAGTTTGGCTCTTATTCTCATGCTTTTCAATATTAAATAATTCCTAAATGTCACACACACACACTTTTCTTCTTGCTAGTAGAACAGGCGGTCTCTCCACTGCCAAATCCATTGACGACTTTGGTCCCTACCTGGTTTCTGGCTTGTTGCTGACTCTCTCCCCTTAAAACACTTCCCCTCCTCTGCCTGTTTTATGGTCCCTCCCCACGGACTCCCTCTAACCTCTCAGTCCCCTTCTGCCCCCCAAACACGAGTGTTCTCTGGACTCCATCCTCATCACCATATTCACAATCTCACGAGCTGCACTCAGAAACATCCACAGCTTTGTTTCGCCCCCTCTCAGTGAGTAACTTCCAGAAACTCTCACCAGCAGACCCCTCTCCTGATCTCAGAATACTCACATCCTACGGCCACCTCCTACCTTCCCCGGCTACTCCCCAGACAAGCAAACGCGAGCCACTCACAGTCTAAAATCGATCACCTTTATCCCCACTCCCCCCACGTCTGGCTGCTGGGAGCACACTCCCAGGGAATGGTCCTCCAGGCCCTTCAGTCTCTCAGAACAGGAGCCTGGGCATCACCCCGACTGCTTCGCCGCCCTCCTCCCATCCACCCCACGCTCATCTCCGCACTCGGTCTGTCCCATATGCTTCGGTTTCTACTGCTTTCCCGGTTCCTGCAGGCCTGCATCAAGGCAGAGTGGAAGGAGAGGGTGGACAGAAACCGAAGACCAGTGTCACCTGCCAAAGACACATAAAGGGTGACCGGAAAAAATTCAATGACACAAGACTACGTTATAGAATATAAATATTAAAAATTAAAATAAAGTTTATGTAGCCCTATTCCTGATTTATTTGCTTAAATACACACTTCAAAATAAAGTTTCCCAATGAAAAAAATGGAAATTGATATCTGTACTTTGGTTCAATACTAAATAGCTAAGGGCAAAAATCAGACTGTATAGTTACTACATTATATGTTTCAGTCTTTATAATAAACAGCATGGGGAAGTTCCGATTCACATGCGAATGCAGCTAGAAATCATAAAAATATTTAACGCCTTTCTCTGATCAGATTTCAACCCTGGCCGTGAGGCAGCTGACTCTGTCCAACAAACATTGCTGGCTGAGGTAAACCTCGGAATCTGTTTTTATTTTGAATGGGCCACATATTTAGTCATACCTACTGCCCTCCTCTTTGGGAAAATATCCACGAGGCTCTTTCATCCAGCTTTCCAGGCTCTCTTCAAGAGGCTTAAAATAGTGCCAGTAAAATCAGAAGTTTTAATTGGGCGGTTCAGTCACCGGAGACAGCCCAGTGCCCTGTGACCCTGGGGTGCAGCCATGAGGCCAGGCTTCCCTGGTCACCTCGTGTAATCTGCCTCACCCCGAAAAACTGCCTTCGCAAACCCAAACATGTTGCCACTGCATTTGTCCGTTACCTCGGAGAATCTAAAGTCACACTGGGCAAGCTTCAAGTAATTACAGCAAGCACCAAAATCTGGTCATTTCCAAAGCTGGGGGCAGGCAGGCACACTCTCACAGAGAACAAGCTTCCTTTAAAAAGACTCATCATTTTTCTGAAACCCAAATAGATGAAGAATAGGCTTTCACACATGAAACCCAGTAAGGGTCAGATTAAGCAGTCGTTGGTTTGAGTCCCCATACTTCACAATTTGAGGAGGAAAAGGTAGAACACAGCTGCCTGATTCACGTGCATGACAGTGTTACCAATTCATTGAGCGATTCTTTCCATTTTCCGCGTACATCTCCAGCTGAACCTGTGTACACAACAGTGAGTGAAACATTTGCTCCCACTGCCAAGCTTCACCAGGTAGAGGAATTCTCTCCTGGACCACCCAAGACTTCAGCCACAACTGAGCACAATGTCTCTGTGAACGTCTTCCTTGGGCTCAGAACGGACTAACCGCAAAAGCCCAAGTACTGGGGGGCCCCTCAGATTGCCGTGAGCCCCGTCAGCCTCGCCGTATTCAGAAAAGGTCAACCGAATTGTAACTTGCATCACTTTACCGAGAAAAATGCATACCTTATCTTTATATTGAACAATTCCTTGAAGTGTTTTGCTACAAGATAACCAGTGGGCTTTTGTGCGCTAGGAAACATTTTCCTGGTTGCCCCTCATCACAGGACAAAATTGTGCACGCCACACGAGCCGCACACCCACTCACTGAGCACAGATAACCTGGAACAGGCAGTTGGACCCTAAGGAAAACATAGCGTGGGGCCACACAGAAATAGCCCTCCCGGGTGTTCTCGAGGACATCCCCACGGGACGCATGGCCCTGGCACAGGCCGCGGTCTGCACGCGCCCACATTCTCCCCGGACAGTCCAGTGAGTGAGCCGCCTTGGCTCCCACTGCAGAACGACGGCAACAAGAACAAACCCTTCTGTGTCTCAGGAGTCTGCGTGTCAATGGATGGGAGGAGATAGCAATAAACAAATAAATGAGGAAATTATGCGAAAGATGAAATAACTAGTATGATGGAAGAAAAGAATGCAGGGGAGGAAGAGTAAGACTGGAGGTTTCGATTTAGAATGGGGTGGTCAGGCAATATGCCACTAGATGTGAGGTCTGTTCAGAAGGAACCCAACCATGTACCATGAAAAATAGAGACATTCATTGAAGAACATGTAACATACAAGAAACATTGTACACAGGACAATGACGCCTCAGTCCCCTTCAAAGTAGGCACCTTGGGACCTCGCACAGTTCTCCCCATCACCATCAGCTGCCCCGTCATATTTCCCTGAATCTCATCCATGGTCTGAAATCTCTTCCCTTTGAAAGGTGATTTTAGTTTTGGGAAAAGCCAGGAGTCGTAGGGCATCAAATCTGGGCTGTTGTGGGGCTGAGTCACGTGGCTGATTTGATGTTCTGCCAAGAAAACTGCATGAGACGTGATGCATGAGCAGACACATTGTTGTGACGAAGCTGCCAGTCACCAGGCGCCCACAGCTGCGGCCTCTGAATCATCTGAATAGTTTAGTCGGAGGAATATCCAAGCCTAACACAAAATTTGATGCAGATTCATTGCTCTGCTCACTCAGTCATTTTGAATGTGATGGCCACACAGTCCACATGCTCACTCAACAGTGTCTACCACCCACACTGACTACTACAGTGAAGTTGTCATTGTTCACGCATGCACATTCCAGTCCTCTCTCCCTGGCTGCCAGGTCACATCGACGTTGCACAAACTGATCTCGTTAAGAGTGGCTGGGCTTTTTCCGGACAGACCTCACACATGCACCAGATCCTCTTTACCCACTGGTCTCTGATGACAGGCACTTAGGCTGCTTCCCTGTCTTGGTTATTGTAAGTAATGCTGCGATGAGCGTGGGCGTGCAAATACCTTGTCGAATTAGTGTTTTGGATTTTTTCAGGTGTATGCCCAGACGTGGAATTGCTGGGGCGTAAGGTAGTTCTATTTTTAATTTTTTTGAGGAACCTCCCTACTGTTTCCCATAGTGGCTCCACCAATTTGCCGGATGAGTATTAGACTTGGGTGGGGGGAGCGGGGGGGTGGGGGGGAATCACTTATTAAATTTTATAAGTGTCTGACCACTATGCTGTACATCTGAAACTGATACAAAAAAAACATTCAATGTCAATGGCAATTGAAAAAAATAATAAAACAATAAATGAATAAGTGGGGCAGCCAGGGAAGATTTCACTTTATTAATCATTTGATGCCCTGCACCTTTCCAGAAGTAGGTCCTCGGTACCTGTGTGCAATGAGCTCATTTGAGACCGTCTGCAACGCTGTGTTTCTAGCAGAAGTGCAACAAGTGTCCATGGCTTTATATAGTGGGCTTGGGATGGTAAGGAATCCACTAATGTTGTATCTGCTTCCTTTTCCCTCAGCCACATTTGCAGCTAGGGAATAATAAATAACGCCTCAGGTCTGCCCAGCCCTTTACAGTTTATTGAGTCTCCTAAGGTCTGAGGTGAGCCAGGCAGGAGGAATCATGGTTAAAGAGGAAAAAAACAAAGGCACAAAGGCTAAATGATTTACCCAAAGTCACAGTCCAGCGTGGCTTTCTGCCCCACTATGCTTTCTGCGTAATGGCTGATGTCAGCAGATTTGAGGTTATTTGTTCATTGCTTTTGTGTAAAATGAACAAAGTTTATCTACATCTTTATATTGCTAGCACAGCCCCCGAATTTCTAAGTTATCTTATGAGGTGTTTTACGAGTATCTGTGCAAGTGAAGAGAAGACAAATCTCTTCAGATGACACGGGACCCTCTGCGTGGGCTTCTACAGATGGTGCCTGAGATTTAGGCTTAAATCCACACACATCCTTTAGGCTCATCAATCTTGAAAGTTTTCTTTACTCAGTTCTGTTTGCAGGTCAGCCCAGACCTGTTTCCCAAGCCAGTGAAAACCACACTGTAACAGAGATGGATTTCCAAGGATGGCTCTTTCTTCCAACATGTGGCTTCCTGTAATTTAAGGAAATGCTGTGCATGAACAATTAAAATCATATATCAGGAAAGAAGCAAAGCTCCAGTCGTTCCCTATTCCATCAAATGGTAACATTTATAATTCCAGACTCTATTTGAGAATAACTACTTTAGGTCCCAGTGAATAATAGACCTTTTATGTGATATCATTTAATAACTACTATCATTTTAACTTTCACAAAGAATGAAAAATATACAGATGTAATTATTTAATAATTTCTAAGTCCATCTGAAAGATTTTTTAAAACTTTCAATATTTAGGAGTAATTAGGCTTATAGATAATGATCTTTAATCTTTCTATTATTATTCATTTTGGTATATTAAAGGTGCTCTGCAAATCAATTTCAAACACAGAGGAATTAGCTACTCATAATCATCCCAGTAGTTTTCATTAGGGTCACCTTATTAATTATTATTCAACTAAGGACATTTTTTTAATTTAGAAAGGAAGCTGTCGATACACTAGCATAGCACACTTAAAGCAGTGCCCTCCTGGGCCAACAGGGACACGTGGTGGCCTGACTTCCAGCGATAGGAGACCGCTCAAAAAATGTAAGCGCTGCCTTACAGGAGGAACACGTGAATCTAAGTACAGAGACAAGAAAAATCACCAGTAAGACCAGACATTTCTAAATGCAAAGCAGTGCTCTTTGGGGGTGTCTCTGTCTGCTCTCCCCTTTCCCCAGCTCTAAGGGTAAAGATTCAAAGATCAATGGCAAGAGTTTCATTTGGTGCAAGACAAAGAGAATTGGTTCTGTCATGACCCCTGCCTGCACAAAAATGGTTCAGGTCATTGCACGTGATGGCAAAGGCTTCTGGGACCAAGCATACAAAATCTAGCACGACGTGCTTTACCAGACTTTTCTTCCCTCTCGCTTTTCCAGCTCCCACAGGGAAAGAAGGAGTCTGTTCACAAGAAGCCAGTGGTGGCTCCTTTCAGTCACTGGCAGCAGAGGGCAGGGACAAGTGCCGGTCCTAACACAATACGTGTGGAACGCACTTCTGAACACAGGCTAGACTACATCTGACAGTCCTCCCTGGTCTCAGGCCACAGTTGGGTTTCCTGTGACACCCCCCTGTGCCAGTCAGGAAAATGCTACCTATCCATCTCTGAAGAGTCTCAGGAGAAAGGAGGGAAAATATCCTAGAAATAGGAAAAGGCCCAACCCAGTAAGAAGCTACAAGGAAGAGACAGAAGGCAATAAAGAAAAAGTTGAACTCCAAGGTAAAGTGGGGACATTGTTTGAGAAACAGTTTTCTTCCGAAATCTTAGAGACTGACATCCCGCGGACATCAGATCTGGCTCCCCAGACACTGTGTTTGAACATCTGCGAGTCCTTGGAGGCACACTTCCCACAGACTTTTCCAGAGTCACCATATATTCAAAAACCCAAATTATTTAAGTTTTAGGCACAAGGAAATTCATCCATGTTTGTTACTGACAAAGCAATGCATTCACGGACTCATCGCCTGCATGCTAACGAAGAGGGAGCATGGTTAGTGAGTATTTTAGACACAGCTCCTGTAACAGGTGACAAATAATGGACCTGGATACAAGGCTAACTACATCCTACATGTGCAGTAATTGTGAAAACATCCCGTTTGCTTTTATATGTCACTTCAGACCGTTACAATACCACCCCACCTCAAGAGAAAGCAATTTTATGCGAACTTTGTCAGAGTTCGAGAACGGCCGCGTTGGGCTGTGCCCATGAAGTCGGGGCACTGGGTCCCCTACTGTTTCTGCTTAAACAAGAGAATGGAGGGGAGAGATCTTGAGCCATCTACAAGGGGCCCAGTTCTCTCAGTGACCCCCCCCCGCCCCAGAATTTGGCCAAGGCAAGGATTCCCTTGCAAGGATTCCGCTCAGGTGGCAGAGTACAGGAGTTGAAAGTGCACACTGTGAGATGCCATCCGTCGGCGTCTGTATCCCAGCATTTCCTCTGAACCATGACCTCGAAACACTCTTTTCCTCAGTTCTTCCTCTGTAACACAGGCAAACCACCAATCCAATAGGGTTTCTGGGATTCAATGAGATGCACGGGAAGAGCTTAGCATGGTTCCTGGCAATTCATTAGCACTCAGTGAATGTTAACTGAACCGTTTTAATGAACGCCCCACACTTGTCCCAGGGCCGAACACACAGGAAACTCCTGGCCGCCAAGTCAGGTGGACAACCCCTGGAAACTCAAAAAGTTTTTTTTACTGAATTTATCAGGGTGACATTGTTAATAAACTTATACAGGTTTCAGGTATACAATCCTATAACACGTCATCTGTATATTGTGTTGTGTGTTCACCGTCCCAAGTCAAAATATCTTCGTTATGCCACCTTAACTAGGTTAAGCACTCTCTCTCTCTTAATTTCATCACTTCCTCTATATCCCTTCAGTGATTACCCTAATATTGTAGCATGCTTAATTTTTTTGATCTAAAGTTAATCACTATTTCCATAGCCTCCCAAACTACACAAAGACCCTGGGGTGAGTTGGCTCCATACCAACTCGCATTGGCCCCCAGTCATTGTCTTCCCTCCTTCCTCCACCTCCTCCAGCTTCTTCTCCCTCTGTTGCCGCCTCTTTCTTCCTTTCTTTCATGACTGCTGTCAGTGACCAAAACTTGTAGTGGTTTACCCCGTTCACCAGTGACCTTGCTCAGCACGAGTGGCCCATCCCTGGGCTCTGAGTTGGGAGCTTAATGGGACTGAAAGGTGGGTGGAGCTGGGTATTTGATGAGATTGAAGAGTCGAGAAACACTACGAACTATTTCACCTGGAAATTTGTAGATTTTTTTTTTCAGCCTGGGGTTTTTTAGGATATCTAGTCTGCTCTATTGCTAAAAAATAAAAGCAAACAGCTCACTTTTTCCTTTTTTGGCCTCTACACAGGAAGAATCCCTTAACAATCAATTATAAAATCTGATTTTTTTTTTTACCAAAAAGGGAAAGAAAAACAGACAACATTAAAAGAGACATACACGCACTCGTAGAACAAGAGTTCCCAGCCGTCTTCTAGTATTTCCACAATCAGCCATCTGTGATATGGTTATGATCCAATCTCCCCGCCCGCGTCCACACTCCCTCCTTCATCCATGGGCTTAAGGCCACAGGGCCACTCTGAGGCCTAGCGGGGGCGGTCTCTCAAAGGCACAGAGGGACAGGGCTTCAGAAATGGGGAATGGGGTTGGGGTTGAGCACTGTCCAAAAGACTGTGAGGGGACAGGGTAGGGGAAGTAGCACTTGTGATGTTTAATTCTCGCTGACTGGAGCAGGAACTGTCTGGCTCCTGAGCAGGCTGGGTGGCCCTGTGGCCCCTCCTGTGCCAGGCCCTAGGCCCATAAATAACAAGGAGCCACGGGATTGGCGGAGAGCAGGCGAGACAGCACCTCCAGGCCCCGACTGGCCTTGCTGTCTCCGGACCACAGCTGGCCCTCACAAGGGCCTCCTCGTCCAGGCGCCTTCAAGGTCAGGAGGAAACAAGCAGCCAGAACCCACCACTACCCAGGACTGGTGGGGCTGTGGGTACATGATAGAGAGCCAGCCCGCCTAGGAGAAAGGTACTGGGCCACCAATCATCCCTGTGCCCCAATTTCCTGAACTGTAAAGTGGGGGTAACAACAGAACTCTTAGGGATGCTCTAAGGCTCAAGTAAATCCCTACACGTGAACTGCTTAGAACAAGGACTGGTGTAATTGTTGGCTACTCTTATTGCTGTTTGAGGGGCGTAGTCTAAGGGGTGGTCTTGCTTGGGGCCTTGAATCCCCACCTTTTGAAAAATGAAGTTGTATGGGGAATAATAGAGAAGTGGAGGTCTCCAACACCTTACTTTTCTCCCACGGGGTAGGAGGGTACAGATGGGTCAAAAATGTTTGCCTATCATTCCAAGGTATTAAAAGGGCTTAGGAGCCTGGATCTAACATTTATTAGCTGCATAACCTTGAGCAAAATCCCAAATCTCTGCCAAGCCATCATTTGCTCAAGGTAAAATGGGAAAAATAGCTTCCTCCTAGTGTTGTATGAAGAATAAACATGAAAACGGATGTAGACGTAGCAGGGTGCCTGCTAACAGCTACATAAGTGTTCAAGCAGCAGCGGCCATGCATCTGATTAGAAAGGGCAGAAAGCAGGTAGATTCTGGGCCTCCGGTAGCTCATACAGCACCGTTGTGACAACTAAGGGAAAGAAGGCGTTTCCTTTCTGAGGACACATTATGTCACCTCTTCAAGAGCTGCCCTGCAGGTGTGTAAACCTCCGGTGTGAGTGCTGTCCCTTGGGGATGCCATCCCTGTGCAGGGCAGAGCCTGTGTGTCAGGGTCCTGAGGTCACCTGCCATAGCAAAAGTCTCAACATGGACAGCAACGTGTCCTTCAAGTCCCTAGCAGGACTTTCGCACATGGGAGGTACAGGGAGAATAGTTGTCGGAGGGCCAATCTGGATGCATTAATGAGGTGCAGCATTCATTAAAAGCCTGCTCTTGGCTTCCATCACTGAAGAAACTGAAAACAAGAAGCTGAAGAAATAAACACCTAACCAACCATGTCCCCCCAGATCAACCCATCTTCCCTAAAATGCTTTCCCTGGAGTACGCCCTGTAGTGAGCGGAAGGCGTCTCCAAGGGTAGAACACTGTCTGTCCCGCGCCGGTAGGAGAGAGTGCCAGGAGCTCAGGGTGCTCACATCTGCTGACACAAGGGAGAAATCAGTTCCAGACCCGCCACCAAAAGTAACTGTGACTTTCTCCTTTTCTGTGGTGACAAGTCTCTTCAATACACCGACACTTGACTTACAGGGACATGAAAGCAAACAGCTGCGATGTCTTTGAAAGACATCGTACTAAAGTTTACTAGTTTAGGCAGAAAGGAGAAATAAAGCACTTCAAAATCAAGTGAGAACCCAGTAAATCCCCCAGCATCTGAAAGTCCTGGCATGTTGGGCAGTGAGACTCCTCTGTCGTTTCTTCTTTTGTTTTTTTGTTTTTTAAGATTATTTATGTATTTATTTTTAGGCAGAGGGGAAGGGAGAGAGAAACAGAAACATCAGTGTGTGGTTGCCTCTCGTGTGCCCCTCACTGGGGACCTGGCCCGCAACCCAGGCATGTGCCCTGAGTGGGAATCGAACGGGCGACCCTTTGGTTCGCAGCCGCTCAGTCCACGGAGCCTCCCCAGCCAGGGTCGTTCCCTTCTCTCTTCATTCACCCAAAACACCCACTGTTCACAGCGTTTATTTCTCCCCTGGCGGAAAAAAAAACTATTTGAAAATAAAACGGTCCTATAATATTTATAACAGAGGTTTTAAAAGACTATGGGCCATTGACAAGATTAAGGAATCATGATAATTTATTTAGGTTAATAGTGTCATGCTTATATTTTTTAAAAAGTCTTAATCTTTGGGGGAGACATGCTGCAATAGTTATAAGTGAAGTAACGCGGTGGCTGGGTTTGCTGCACAATAATCTGGGCTGGGAGAGGAAGTGAGGGTAGAAGGTGAAATAAGACAAACCATAAACTGATCATTGCTGACGCTGGCTGTCAGCTTTGTGTTCCATTCTCTCCACGTTTGGACACATTGGAAATTGTGCGTGATAAAAAAGGAGACAGCTATATAAAATCATCTAAGTTTTTTTTTTAAGTCTTCAACTATAGTTGATATTCAATGTGATACTACTTTTGGGGGTACAGTAGAGTGGTTAGACATCTATATAACTTACAAAGTGATCCTCCCAATAAGTTTAGTACTAAAATGATCTGAGATTTAAACCTCCAACAGTAACACACATTCCTTGGAAATCTTTGTCCTGACTCTGGACTGAGGTGAAAGTATCACTAAATTCTATTCAACAATAAGTGACTGAAACCCTGGCCCTGGTTCAGTCGCTTGCTGGCCTCGGGATCTTAAGCAAGCCTCTTCTTGGTTTCCATGGGCTTCATCGCTCCATTTCTAAAGCAAATGGGTCAGACCAGAAGTTTTCCAGGGTCCCTTCCAGCCGTAAGATTCTATGAAATATGAAGCCTACTCACACATCAGCAGCAAAGGATGTCAGATGAGCCATTTAAAGTGCAACCGCAGCAGAGTGAGCCCTAACAGCCGCTAAAACTCTACCGTCCACCTGTGCAACTACCACACCTAAGCATTCAACCTAAACGTTGGGAGAAAGGTATTTTTCTGACATCAGCCATAGCCTTGGCTTTGTCCTTCTTTGTGCAGCCCGAGGTCTGCCCCAGAACTGGGACGGTGAAGGGATAGAATTTAACTGAGATAGGCTTCACAGAACTCTCACTATAACTCAGGGTTAACTGACCCACTGGGAAATGAGAGTTTTATATCCGGGAAATGCCCTGTTTTCTCTTTTGTAATTGCTTTAAAAAGTGGAAACCTAGCACTCAGGAATCCGTAAAGATCGGTGTGTATGCAGACCAAAGGGCCAATGAGCAGAAAACTCGAGACACAAAAAAAGCAAGCAGGTCTAACTGGGGTGAAGCATGTGGCATTTCAACTCAGGGGTTCGGTTTCCCAAATTCCACTCTGGGAGTCCCCGTGAGGAGAGAACAGGCTGGAATTTGTTTTAGGACAAACATTTTCACTGCAATTTTTCATAAGAGCGAGTGGGGGGTTTACGTACATTAGACCTGAAGTCCCTGCATCTGCCACGTCCCCACACTCCTCCCACAGCGCTGC
The DNA here is from genome assembly GCA_004024845.1 of Tonatia bakeri. Classification (NCBI taxonomy): domain Eukaryota; kingdom Metazoa; phylum Chordata; class Mammalia; order Chiroptera; family Phyllostomidae; genus Tonatia; species Tonatia bakeri. Next base: position 231,745 of record PVIA01001827.1, read on the forward strand.
TTGTCATGAAGCATGGCACAGACTGGCACTTTGGCTGGAGCCCTCGTGACATGTAATTAATTCAGTTCTAGGTCAGTTTAAGTTCAAACCAGTTGAAATTAGTTATTTTAAAAGATGTTTGTTCAAACTAAGTTCCACTGCTAGAAGGAAGGATGCCCGTATTGTCTCAATCTAGAATAACTCTGGTAACTACGTGTGAATGCCACAAAGCTACATGTTCGGTGGTCCACATGCCACAAAGAATGAGGTCAGAGGGGAAATTTAATCTGTGGAATGAAATAGGCTGGACTGCGGGTGAGAGCAGCAGAATTAAACCAAAAATTTATGTTTTCCGTGCATATTCTTTCTGCACATTTCTGCCTAAGAATCATCTTACATAAAGATTTCAATATATCTACTGAGTTTTTCTATACACCCTGGGTAATCATTCATGTTGAATTCTAGTTTTCCAAAAAAAATAACCCAACAATTTTATTTAGTTATTTAACAAGTACTTAGTCTAAAACGTGCTGTAGTGATGTCCTTTTGACTCGTGGGCTCAGTGGTTCTTGTTCTCCATGATTAGGCCTAAGATTTTCTCTCCCTCTTGATGCCTGAGGTTGTACTTCTTTCCTAGATGGTCTCTGAGCTTATCGGCAACTTCATCAGCTCTCCGAGAGCAGGTGAGACAAGCCACCTCAGTCGCAGTGAAGGCAGAGTGGATCGTAAAGAGGCCCGAGCCACCGCACAGTTCCGTCTGTCCTGTATAGGGAATGTCTCACCCGCACCTTTCACCAAGTGTCTGAAGTGCGACCAACCCTCCCAAGGAGACAAGAGACTGCTGTGTACCCGGGTCCCAATTTTAAATATTCAACAAAGCATGCCTTCCTTAGAGAAATTTCTGCCTGAGAGTCTGTACAGAGGTGGAAAAAAATCCCTAACTCCTACTCAGAAATAAGTTACCAGACAGTCCAAATCCTTACCCTATGGTGTTTTCCTTATCGGTTGGAGGTAAAACGCTAAAATTTCACACTTTGGTTGTTCAAATTTTTAACCGAGGGGAAAATAATGAAGAGAGATACTGTCAAATCTTTCCGTTGCCTCTTCCACCGTCTGCCCTGGACCACCCTCCCCCCTCCACCTCTCATCTCAACAGGCACAGAGAGTCAGCGAGGTAATTCTGACCTCACGTTTCAGCCCCTCCTCTCCACCTCCCTGGCCTCCACACACACATTTTCTGATCACGTTTAGTGTAGATGACAGGACCATCTTCGTTTCTGATCTGGCTGTGGCATACTCTTTTAAAACTCTCATGGCATCTTTTGGTTCCTCTGCAAAATGAGCACACTCTTTTACCCTCCACATCCAGACTTCTGGTTGCTGGGGCGGGGTGGCCGATGGGCTCCTGCCTGGATCGTTAGTTGAGACTCTCCTCATCCAACAGCTGGGAGAAAAGACTGTGAAAGCTGTCTGCTTCCACATGTGCACTCCAGTGTGTGTGTGGGGGCGGGGGCGGGGCTAGGTGCGGAGAAACTGAGGTGCAGAATGCCTTTGCCAAGGCCACACAGCCAGCTGGCTACAGTGTGGACTGAACGCCAGGTCGGCTGACTTCCCATCAGTGCTGCCACTTTCCACAGACCATGTTCCCAGGCCCTACCCCATGCTTCTCTGGTATAACGGGTCCCTGTGCTTGTCATCACACCCCCTCCCCTGAGCCTCTTGGGAGACTGGCCACCTACCGTGGTTCCCAATGACTTCTCCATCAGCTCAGCAGCAGCTGACCAAAGATGCCACTCACAGCCCCTAAAGTCACCCAGGTTTCTGCAGGAAGATAACAACAGGCAGCTGTCTGTGGGAAAAGGGCAGGAAGTGCCACACCAACGTGAGGGGTCCGCCACTGCCCTCAGTACAGGAAGGGGCCTCCATAGAGCGCCCTTTGACTCAGGGTCACACAAGCCCTGCTGACACTGGTAGTGTCAGATAACTACAACATGCATCCTGCTGTCCAGCCACCTTCCAGACTCACGGAAGTTGTGCAAGAGCTTGCGAAACATCTCATTGAGCTGAGAGTCTGTGGTTCCCTCCATGGTACGGTTCTGGGAGTTTTTATTCTGCGGGGACATGGTGATGATTGCAGTTGATGTCTTAGCTGAGAGTAGGAAGGCATGTGAGTGGGGTGTGTGGGGCCATGAGGGTGGGGATAGAGGGGGGACAGGGAATGGGGACAGCAGCTGCCACCACAGGGGTCCCTTGGGCAAAGTGACAGTGGAGGCTGGGCTGAGACCCACAGCAAATTCCCACCAGCCCCTCCCCCAACAAACACGCCCTGCAAACACTGAGATTATGCCACATTCGAGACGATTTTAGGATTTCCGGCCTTTATCTCTCGTGCCAACAGGCGTGCACACCACAGTTGATCCTCGAGAGCCCTTTGGTTGTTCCAGCTATTATCTGAATGGCAAGAGTCATTGTGCAGACCTCATCATGATTTAGAGCTAAAAAATATCCATCTGTCTCTCTGTTTGTCTATCACTGAGTACAGAACAATTCCAGAGGGTGGAGCTTTCTTTGTAATTCTTTGGAGAGAAGAAAAACAATGCAAAAAAAAATTTTTTTTTTGGCTCCTCCCTGATGGGCTGTCCTTTCTGTTCTTAATCTCAACACAAAGGTTAGGATTAGAAGCCTCGGCAAGAACAGGGCCTGCAGTTCACACTTTGAAGTGGGATGATGACAATAGCTAAAACCTCTGGCAACTTTTTCCGAAGGCAGAGTCCCTCACGATCCTTTGAAATGTTAAACACAATCCTGAAGGGGTCGTTACAGAGGAAAATTTTTCATAGGAAGCACACAACAAACATGCTTTTTAAATTCACACCCGTCCAGTTTCCCTTCAACACCAGGACTGCAGGTATGTTCCCAATTTGCCGTTGTCTGCAATTCTAATTCAAAACCCAAATCAGGAACCCACTTCCTGGATTAGGTGCAGGAAACAACTGTTAAAACAGAATAATTGGTCCTTATGAAGTGACAAATACTGCTCATTTTGGAGCTGCTCTCACTTTTTATTGGGCAAACCCACCAGTGAGGATCTAAGAAACAGTCCTTCCCCACAACAATCAAAAATTAAAACAACATGAATAAATGTGAAGCAGCATTGTAAGGCCTAAACTTTCAGTCCTTCAGATTCCTGGAAATGCTACACGTGGCACCTTTAGGAGTCAGGGTCACTGAACCTGCAGATGTCTCCAGCAAGGCCAGGCCGTGGCAAAGTCATGTAAAAGCAGCTTCAGTGGGACACGTCCCTGGGGCTCCAGAGGACCTGGGTGCAAATCACGACTCCTCCTCCCGCTGGCGAGTGGCCCTGTGTGATCCTTATGCTTCTGTAGCTCGGTTTCCTTACCTCACACATCCATGGGATAGAGTTCTTGCCTCAAAATGCTGTTGGCAGAACTTAATAAGATCAATTGTGGAAAAGTATGAAACACAGTGTGACATCAGGCAGGTGTAGAATTTTTTTAGGTTAAAAAAAAAACAAAATGCCTTTACCCTCAACCAGGAGCTCAGAGCATCTTATTAAGCCGCCCAGAGAAGGCAAAACAAAATGGCAACCAAAGTCACAGGCCTTATTTTCTCCTTTCATCCAAACTAATCTTCATGTTTGGGCCCGTTCGTTCTTTCGGTCAGTGATTTAATCTAAAGACTGGATTCATGGGAACGTACCGGTGAGTGTTCACCTTTTCCCCTGCTTCAGAACATTTGAGCATGGGCGCCTGGCCGGGCGGATCAGCAGTAGGTCACAGGTTCGAATCTTGGTCAGGGCACATACCCAGATTGAGGGTTCAATCCCTGGTCAGCATGCATACGGAAGGCAACTAATAGATGTTCCTCACATCAGTGTTTCCCCCCACCCCCCTCTCTTTCTCCCTGTTCCTCTCTGTAAAAATCAATAGGCATATCCTCAGATTAAAAAAAAAATTTGAGCAGAAACGTTGCTGCAATGATATAGTCTGACGCTTCTCAAACTAATGCTTGGGGCCTTGTTAAAATGCAGACCCTACAGGTCTGGGGTGGGCTCTGAGAGGCTTTACTCTGCCCAAGCTCCCAAGAGAGGTGGCTGTTCTGGTTCATGGACCATGCTGTGAGGAGCAGGGTTTGAGTTCAGGGTAACATAAATCAAAGCCCCACAGAACTCGGAGCTAAAAAAGAACTTAGAGATTGTTTTTTATTGTAAAGGTGGACAATGGGTCAAATTCAGCTCATGCATAGTTTTATTACTATTATTATTTTTTTGGTCCTCGTAGTGTTATTAGAAATTGGGAAATTTTTACAGATTTACAGCACCAAAAAAAGAAAATCTGAATATATCATAGCAAAGGGCCTTTACTCCTGAACAGCCAGGAATGCTGGAACGGAGTAGCAACCCTATGGGTGGACCACATACTCTCCCAGACTCCACAGCTGCACGGTCCTCCCCAACACAAAGGCCAAATGTCCATGGCTGCACAGCGTGGGGCATGCACTGCTGTAAGCTTTTCTCATACTAAAGGTGCATTCCTCAGTCCCCAAGTCACAGTAGTCCTTGGAGGCCAATGTGTTTCAAAAAATGATAGAAGAGAATGTCCATTTGGCTGCTTTATTAATTTACATTACCTGCCTGGCAACCCAGGATGCACCCCACTCACTCTGAAGACAAGAGTGGGGGGCGCAGTGGTTAAGCAACTTGGCTCAGGCCAGCAGAGAGAAGGGGAGGTCCCGGGTCCCCACCAGGCACGGAGAATTGCTAACAGCTGGGCAGCAGGCCCAAGGGGCTGCCTTCACGCAGGTGGGGCCTTTTAGCACCTCTCAAATCACTTTGTGTTGGCAGCCTCTCCTCCTCATCCCAGCCTAATGTGACTACTTTCGTTTAAAAAAAAATCCCCTCCCTGGTGGAGCTCCATTTCTGTTGTATTAATGTTATAAGCAAGGAATACCAAGAAGCCCCTTTGTCATCCACTTGCAGGTCAGGGCCAACCAGGACGGCTGCTGAGCCACAGCTGGTATTTTCCCGAAGGAGACAAAGCCCAGGCTCCCGGGCTGCCATGCGCTCTCTGCAGAGCCAACGGCAGGGCCCCTGCATGCCTGCGGGGGAGGCTGCCAAGAGCTGGGGGCCTGGCCACCTGGGGAGTAATGACTCAGACAGCATGGAGTCACCCTCACTTTCAAATTAAAGACAAGGTTACTGTCACAGACATGTGTGCATTGGGGACAGGGCTCTGGTTTGCCCCAAGAAAAAGAACTTGAGTCAAGAGCAGGTCTTTACCTCTTAGGCAGCTCTTGGAGTTCAAGGTGAGCATTGGCACAGTGTTCCTGTAAAACTTCCAGCCGACGTGGGGTCTCTGGGCCAACGCTGTCTGAAGTATTGATGCAACACTAAAATACACAAAACTCTGCCCCTCTGAAGAGTGGAGTTTTAAGATGACCCTCCTCGACATCCTCTCTTGGCAAAACGCTTCCTGTCGCTCAAGTTTCTCAGAGGGCTCGGTAGAGAGGCCCCAGCTCCTGCTGCAGGAAATGCAAGGGGACAGCCACCAGATGGGCAGGTGGAAGGCCCGCTCCCAGGGCCAAGGGCTCCGCCACACGTGAGTGACGACCCCCCAGTAACACGGCCCTGCGGTGCTCAGTCCCCGGCTCTTTCCCCAAAAAAAGACCAGGCATGGAGCGAAAGCAGAGACACTCCAGAAAAGCCATCCCACCTCAAGGAAGTGCTATCCAGAAGGTGAAGACAGAATCACGGGCCCCTCCCTGTGCCCCCACTTCTAAAATGCTGACCATGAGACCCACCTCCACCTAGGGTAAAAACCTATAGGGAGTGGAGGGAGGAAAGAGAAAGACAGGAAGAGCCTCGGGGTTTTGAAGTGAGTAAGAACGAAAAGCAGAATTGGGGCTCAGGTGCTCCACAATCCCTGTCATCGGGGGCCTCTCCCAGAGGCCGAGCTGATGAACGCTTGTGGCAGAATAGAATATTGTGAAAGAGACAGCAGAGCACCAGTCCGGGGTCTGAGGACTGGGAGCTCTGGACACGTCTGTGGTTCCCCTCTTGAAACCAAAGACAGCCCACAACATGCCGATTCAATTAGCCTGTAAAACTACAAGATACATGTGCAGTCTCTGAATGCGTGCACGCACGGTTCTGCAAATCAAGGGGAAAAATGCTATTAGAAAGAGTTCCATACAGTTGCTTAAAATAAGTACATTTTAAAACACTCAGCAAAGTGATAAAAGCCCTGAAGATTAATAATCTTCAGTCCTCCGAAGACTGAGCTTTCCAGGAGTCCACCCGAGATCCCAGCTGCTTAGCAAGAGAATTCTGGAAGGCGAAGCCCGGACCACATGGCTCTCCCCTGCTCTGAGGGGAGAGTAAATACAGAAAGACTTCCTCATTCAGTTCCGACTGCAGGGGGGCTGGGGTGGAAGAGAGGAGGAGAACACTCAGGCACGGGCAAAGGAAAGCGACTTACAAAGTGTCACTCTTCCTGGGGGGAAGAAAACTTTCCCGCAATGTCACTGGTAAGGAAATAGTCCAACCGGAGGTGTAACTCCGGACGTGAGCTGGAGACACGCAGGCCATTTTTTCCCTGCAAGTCTCTGCCATCTGTCTCCTGCCATCTGCTAGGATGCCGGTACAGCGCGTCTACATGGAGCACCCTTCCCTAAGGAAGACGGAACGGGTGTCTGCTCACCACGGACTTGACAGGGGCCACGAGCAAACTGTCTCACCTACCCAGCCCGCGTGGGAGGAGGGGCGGGCCACTGGGCAATCAGAGGCACAGCCTGGGCTTTAGCTGAAGGGGACAGCACGTCTGGAGGACAGAGTTCATGCACAGGCTCCCAGGGGAGAAGATGTCACTCCAAACACGCAGCAGAGCATGGGAGGAAGGAGCCAGCCTGGGGAAAGAAGCCATTTCCATACCAGGCAGTCACTGCATTACAGTGGGGTTTCCCGGGCAATGTTTAGGAGAAGCACAAATGATAATGGTGATGGAACTAATTACATGCCTGATTCAAATAGCTCTCTTCTGAGGAACTCAAAGCCTATTCACGTACATTGTCCTTTCAACACACACTACCTGTGGAATAGTAAAGGGCAGTGTTACATGCCCACGGTCTGTGACAACAACCCCCAAATCACAGAGTTTCAGAAGAAAGTGTGCATGCTGTGGGTGCTAGTAGCACGTCGCTGTTTAACGTTGTCAAGGCAGTCTCCAACAGCCTCTGGAAATCTACAGTGGAGCACCGCCCCCCCACCCCCACAAAAGTAAACCAACCCTGCGAATTTTTACACGTGCACAATGCAAAATGCTTACAGACAAAGCTGAACACGCCAAAAGGACACAACCAGTAAAGAAAAACAACCTAGAACTCCCTTCATATTAAAATTAAAAGGCAGCCTTTAAAAAAATAAGTAACACTTTACAAGTCTGAGAAGCGACATTCACAGCTTAGACGCAAGTCTCAGAATGTGACTTTCTGAAATTTTTATGTCTTTTCGTGGTTCTTCAGACTTTCCCTGGACAGCCAGCTGCGGAGCCAGCTGCCCAGGATGACCGACTGACTCATCGCCTTGTAGCAGATCTGAATTCCGAAGTGTCAGATACACAGACATGGTGGGGCGAGAACACACAGGATCGAAAAATAAACTAACAGATGGCCAACGAGTTATGAGGACCAGAGCCACCAATTTGTGCGGGTTTATCTTGTGTGTTTACTGAGCTTTCCGCAAAAGCCCAGCCACAGCTCTCCCCCATGCCTCCTGCTTTACAATAGAGCCGGCTCTTGGTTTTAAAACCCACTGCTGCACAATCTGCAAGACACCCCTTTCATGATCAGCATCAAATACGCTATTTCCAGGCGCTCACCCGTAGCCTTTGCATTTCTCCCTGATATTTAAAATGTTTCAATGCACCTGTGTTTTTTTAAGGTCTATATAACGTTTATACATCTTCTGGAATCTGCCCATAACTCTTCCTTGAGAGTATGCTTCAGTATAAGCCTGAAATGAAGATATTTCTAATAAATAAGTGACCTTGAACAAGAGCCAAATGGCTCCCCTGGATGCCAGGGGGTCTTGGTACGCGTTAGAGTTTGTCCATATGATAAGGGTTTTTTTTCTATCCTGCAACACTTCATAATACATTATTATATTAATATATGAGGTAGAAATTTTCATCTTTACAAAAGTAACTAACTTGGGTCCATAAGATCTACTATCTTTCCATTATAAACCCATATTTCTGTAGTGAATTATAGCTGCACTTTTTTGCCTATTGAATGTTTCATAAGAAGAGCTCACGGTCTGTCAGAGAAATTTTCCAAACGATAACTTATTACATAAGGAATTCATTTTCCCCCTAAAAAGAACTGGGCCTGAGGTGGTAGTTACAAGGCAGAATAATCACAAGCAGATGTAAAAATACTCGCATGAAGTAAAAAAATAAAATAAAATAATAGAATAAACTTCATATGTTTTGCTCCTTTAAAGAAATGTCAGATACGGCAGGCAGTAAGTTGGCCCCTGATTGTCATTAATTGCATTATTATGTGCTGCTGATGGCTCCTAACGGCACTATTTTTTCTGAGCAAGGGTTTTATATTATTTTTCTGGCACCAAAGCCTGTTCACAAATATCACCATGTTCTCATACCAAAACTGAAGTGACTGGGAGATTAAATGCAGTTAGTGTAATTTTACTCACTGGCATTAGTACTGAAATAGATCAGGATACACATTTTTCAAGGTTCAAAACCTTTTTCAAGTTTAGCAAGATTTGAAAACAGAACAGAAAGTGCATATCAGAAGCACTAAAAAAAGACATGCTCTCTGAAGGGCAGCCAAGCAGAGGGCACAGAATTCTCAGTACCCGAAGAAGAGATATCACCGTCGGTAAAGGAAGACGGTTGAAATGTAAAAACCAGCCCCAGCTGGCATGGCTCAGTCGGAGTGTCATCCTGTAACTGAAAGGTTGCGGGTCTGATTCCCGGTCAGTGGTCAGGGCACGTACCCAGGTTGTGGGTTGGGTCTCTAGTCCAGGTGTGTACCATCCCTGGGCCAGGTGCGTGTACCACCCCCGTTCTGGGCACATATGGCAGGCAACCAATAGATGCTGTCTTTCACATCGATGTTTCTCTCCCTTCTTCTCTCTCTGAAAAGTGATGGAGAAAGATGTCCTTGGGTGAGGGAAGGAAGGAAGGAAGGAAGGAAGGAAGGAAGGAAGGAAGGAAGGAAGGAAGGAAGGAAGGAGAAAAGAACCAGATCCAAAACCCCAGATACGGGCATATGTGGCCCAGCAGATCTGACTCCAAGGTTTAAGGGCTGAGGTTCCCATGAAGGGACCTCCTTACACCCAATTAGGAACAGTGCCCACTCTCCAGGATAATCACGTTGGCTAAAGCACATAAGCAAATCAAAGGACTAAAACGCTCATAAATAAGGTTAGGCAACCATCAGCAAGCCCCATATTACCAATATCTGCATAATTTCTAGGTATCTTCAATTTTTCAGGACAAAGTCGTGTAAGATTCCAAGCAATAACGTTTTCACATTTAGTAAACTTGTGCGGAATGTGGGCTTGCTAGGGGAATACGGCCGAAATGCACAAAATCTGTGAAATTAAGGATAAAATCCTGTCGACAAATAAGAATCTAGTAACGAGCACTTTTCCCTTCGAAATAGTCATAAATGCAACTCTTACCACCCTGCTCAGGGTAACCGTGGAAATTCATAATAATGACGTAGAAAGACCTTATAACCGTAGAAAGGCTATGAGAGTCATTAAGTTTTAAATCTAAAGCTCCTTATTATGAAACAGCATTTATTCTTGTTCTCATAATTCAAATATGTACACAGGTGTTCCACGACTTAAAAAAATGTATAAACCGCAATCCACGATAGAATATATTATTCCAAGAAACAATATTATAAATGGCAATTCACATCACAGCTCAGAGTACAAAAGGCCAACATAATCCATAATGTAGATGAAATAACTACAAAGGCCATTCCTACCATTGTTCTAGTTCTAGTAGACTGTGTAATAGCATTCCAGCTCCGAGATATTAGTACTATAATTTCACAGCTGCATACAGAATGAATTGGGCCCTGGCAGGTTAGTCTCAACACTTACTCACTATTTGAAATGATTTCCCCCCTTTGGAAACACTGGTTCTGAACTGATCCAAATCAACCCACAAACAAATTCTGGGAAGGCCCACACGGCACACTGTGAACTGCCCGTCAGTCGGAAGCTGTACTCTGGCCTTGCTGTAAGGAAGCCTGGAATTAAGACATCGCCAAAAAAAGCAGCACGGATTCCCTTAGATGGAGAGGAGTGATTTTTAAATAGCATATGAATGGTTTCAAATCTAGGAGAACTTCCAAAAAACGGTCTCTTCGGTAGTTTTAAATAGTCACTGATGTTTTCTGTTTACACAATTATACAATCTAACAAGCCTTCTGCAAATCCCCCAAAGGTAAGCCTCATCTGAATATTACCCAAATTACCACAGAATTTAAAATGAATGAGACCAAAGTTAATAAAGGTAAATTCTGTGTTACGAAGTTAATAGTGCTGGGACGCAATCCACTGAGCCACACCAGTCAGGATAAATGCCTATTCTAAACTTTCTGACAGTTACTGAGGAATTAAAAACATTTCCTATTTTCAAACCGCGCAATCACGTGGTAGAGAGATACAGTAATGCCAATTACCTCCCAGGATGAAAATATAACTTAGCAAGCTAGAAAGGTGATGCATTATCATTTTTAACCTTTTCGTGGAAGTCCTCTGGCTACAGTAGAAAAGTGCCTGGAAGGACCCTGAGAACGTCTGTTTCTACCCATCAGTCCGCACGCACCACTGACAACACACACGGACTCTGAGAGCTTCCAACGAGGCCGGCGGCTCCCAGCCTGATCTGACGACTGTCTGCGGTGGTTTCTGTTTTCTTTACTGTCTGTTTTCATCCCTCTGGTGGCCCAGCTGTGGTGTCGGGTGACAGAGCTCGCTTCTCACATGTGTCCTGTGTGCTAAAAACAGCCGGCCTCACACCGCACTGGAGAACTTCAATCTCAGGAACCGGAACCCTCACACAGCTAATGCAGCCACGATCGCTGCTTCTTCCCTCGAGTAAGGTTACAGACAGTCATCTGAATTTACAGGACCTACCTGCTCACATCTTACGTGAGGATGGTACCAAAGTCCAATGAACCCAGGAAACTCTTCAAAACACCCAGCAAATCTAACAAGAGTTTAGGGTATTCACCATATTGTACAAAAGACATATTTTCATGGACAAGTGCAGAGAAGGAAAAAAATTATTTTTTAAAAGATATTATTTATGTATTTTTAGAGAGAGGGGAAAGGAGGGAGAAAGAGAGAGAGAAACATCACCATGCGGTTGCCTCTCATGCACCCCCTATTGGGGAGCTGGCCTGAAACCCAAGCATGTGTCCTGACTGGGATTCAAACCAGCGACCTTTTGGTTCGCAGGCCGGGATGCAATTCCACTGAGCCACACCAGCCAGGATTAAAAAAAAGAGAGAGATTTATTTTAAATAAAAGAATTTACTCTTTTTTGGGGAGGGGGATTTACTCTTTCGTAAAATAAAAAGGGTTTATTCTTCACAAACCAGGAAATTCACTTAAACCCAACACCTTTTCCCCACTCCTTTGAGCCATGGCTGCCTTCCTGGAGGTCTGGACCTGGACTGAAAGACAGCACTGTTGCCTTCAGAAGAAGAGCTGAGTATCCGAGTGCTCAGCAATCAGGGCCTCGGCACAACTGCAGCAGTCCTCCATGACAACAATGACCTTGGGAGGAAGGTCTGACAGCTCACCAGCATTCCCAGATGACCTAGTAAGATTCAGATGGGTCTTGCATTATCACACCTATAGCATAGTGTAGGTACAGGAAGGACTTAAAGAAATGAACATCTGCAGCTATCTGGGATTCTGGTGTCTTCTTTAACAATGTCACTGCAGTTTATCGGCAAAACCATTTCTGTGATTTATTGGCCCGATGTCCAAATGTGTTCCTAACATTTCACCTGAGGTGCCACCCAGAGGCTGCCGTCATGGCGATAACACAAAAGGGAGACGTTTAGGGAAAGACAGAGTTGCTGCACAAGCGCTCAAATCCCGGACCTCAGATTCACTCCAAAGAACCAGGGCCATCAGCTGACACAGCACAGCAACTTGACTCCGTGTCACACAAACACAAAACTCCCTGAGGAAAACACTGAAGAAGCTCTCCCTCTCCCAAGGAGAGTGAGCTGCACCCCCAGTGCGCCATGGGTGCTTGGCTCGAACTTGGCGCTTGGATCATCGCTTCCTCGTCTGTCACCCTCCGAGGGACTCGGAGGTGTCCTTGAGGAGAAGCTACGGGATCTCCTGAGCCCAGCACGGAGTCTGGACCTGCGAAGGGGCTCAGTGAACAGAAACAGACTAAAAGGAATTGCTTGCACCCAGAATGAACTTCTTGGGACAAGAGTCTGGACAGGAAATATTCCCCAAGTTATTAAAGGGAAACCCCTTCTCAGGATGACAAAGGACAGGGAGCCACCGGTCCCATCCTAAAGCAGGATCATGATTGGATGGGCCCCTGCTCTAAGCGACGACGTTTTCAGGTGCTTTCAATGATCACCTGACCAAAAGAAAAATGGGACTCAGTGTTCACCGTCAGCGCACTTGACAACACGGCCCTCAGCAGTTCCATCCAGAGAATGACGTGCGGCCCCTGCCCCGTCGTGGCCTTTGCTTCTGGGGCTCTTGGTCTCATTAACAAGCTCTACCCTTTCACCCTCTCCTCCTATGTCATTTTCTTTAAAATGTTTGCTTAAACCCTCAGTTCATAGTCTTCATAAGTTTAAAAGGCAATCTGGGAATTTCAAAATTTTGGTGACCTTTCCTAAAACGTGTCAGTAAATGAAAATGGAAGTTTCGAGAGAAACTGTTTTCTAAACACTCGGGACCCAGGCACAAGAATAAGTATGGATGGTGAACAGGTGCCTGGCTCGATCTACTCAGGGGTACAGAGCTGTCCATAGGCAACCCCAGAGCTCAAATGCAGTGGCAGAATGTTTAGCCACCTTGACCCACAGAACAGCCCTCATTCATGAAAAGACTATAAACCCCAAACTGCTCTTTTCTCTTTCCCCTAACTTGTGCACAGATCTCAAACGTGAGGATGGCTGGCTTCAACTTCTAGGCATGTTGATCCGCAAAATAAAACCCACCAATTGTTCAAATGCTACCTTCAGGCCTGTTTTCCCACCTCAACCCCCCAGCTGTTCTCACCCATGGTTTTATACCCTTTGAAGAGAGAAAACACTCGTGTCCATCAGCTTAGCAATGGAAAAAGCTTCATTTACAACCAACTCAGCTGTTCAAATATATTAGCCATAAGACAACACACTTCAAAGACTTGCCCTGAAAATTATCAGGCCCAGGTAATTAAAGGTTTACCTACGCTTAAATTTTACTCTATTCCTAGATCTCTCAAGTAATGTTAGAGAAAACTTAAACTCAGAGCAGTAAGAAGGCAACCCAAAAAAGGTGTGATGTGCCATACACCAAAATGAGTTTTTTGGGTGCAATAATATACCAAAGGCACTGTGATGGTGTGTCCCCGTGGCCAGGCCTCGATCTTAGACTACGGACCCAGACGGCCTGGGTTCAGATCCTGGCGGAGCCACTCCCATTACCACGACCTCCTTCTCTTCCAGGTACCTGACCACAGACCTGGTCACGGTGCTAAGAACACCATCTCTGTCCAATGGGTTACTAGCAGAATCAGGTGGGTTTGTGTGTGTCTGCAACAACTATTCCTTGCATGTGGTCAGGTGCTATTACACAGTTCACTGTTTTAATCTTGTAAGGCGGTGGTGTGTGCATAGAATAAATACTGTCAGGAAAACTCAATCTTATGTAAAAAAAAAAAAAAAAAAGCCTGGGAGTTCCAAAAATACAAGTTGTTGCAGGAGCTTTGAAACTTTAAGCTACAGAGCAATTAAAAGAAAAACAACTACATCAAATAATACAAAACACGTCTTTGCCTGGGCCTCTGGCACTTACACAATAATTCTGATCTCATTAGGAGGATACAGTCTATTCCAGTTCCCTCCCCACACATCCCCCTCTTCTCCATAAATCACACAAAATGCCTGATTCTAACAGAGGGCTCTTAACTCGGGCCCTGAAGCCTGAACCAGCCCGCTCATCGCACCAGGAGAAACAGGATC